>CM075887.1:15130615-15323377 GCA_038021265.1 Cyprinella venusta | reverse complement strand
AGAGGGAGCACAAGGTTTGTTTTGAGTGTTCCTCATACTGACAGCACAAGCATTCCAGTGTCAGGTTTGCCAACGACAGCATTACTTGTTCACTTTGTTTGTTTTCAAAAGCTCACAGACGTAAAGTTTCTTCTGTAAAATGAGACGTGCATTCTCATATCGATGTGCCTATTATGTTCGTTTTGTCGAGTAACTTTTGAAAATTTGCTATTGATCTGTTCATAGCTGCCAACCAAACGGTTCAGATCGATCAACTTCCCAAATGAGTTTTAGATTGAGACTGGATAGATTGTGCACATCCTTGAGGGGGTTCTCCTTTCCTTTTTTTTTGCTCTCGACTTTGTTATTAAACTCTAAAACGTTGGTGGTCGTTACTTTGATTTGTGGCATCATTAATATTTGTGAAACGACGGGATGAGATGGAGGCTGGCGGCGCTTAGGAAGGCTGGGATGCAGATGGATATTGATTTCCCTCAAGGCAGCGCACATGCCGCAAATATGTTGACGAAGACCAGGGAACACACCAAGAAAGAGTGAGAGAGAAGGACAGGCTGGATTGGCTGCATTTACTGCGGGAAAGTACAAATTTGAAAAAAAAGCCCAAAAACAGTGAATCACAATTTGGGTGTCAAATAGAACAACATACTTCCATCCATTAATCAATCCATCCATTCATCTACCGATTAATCCATCCATCCATCCATTCATTAATCAATCCATCCATTCATCTACCGATTAACCCATCCTTCCATCCATTCTTCAAACATTCCTTCCATCCGAACTTCCACCCATCCTTCCATCCATTCCTTCCCTCCTTTCATCCACCCACCCATCCACCCACCCATCCATCCATCCATCCATCCATCCATCCACCCATCCACCCACCCATCATTTGACCATTTCTTCCATCCATCCTTCCACCATTCCTTCCATCCATTCATCCACCCATCCTTCAACCATTTCTTCCATCCATCCTTCAAACATTCCTTCCATCATCCTTCCATCCATCCATCCTTCGACCATACCTTCCATCCATTCATCCACCATTCCATCCACCCATCCACCCACCCACCAATCCATCCATCCATCCATCATTTGACCATTTCTTCCATCCATCCTTCCACCCATCCTTCCACCATTCCTTCCATCCATTCATCCACCATTCCATCCACCCACCCACCAATCCATTCATTCATCCACCCATCCATCCACCATCCTTCGACCTTACCTTCCACCCATCCTTCCACCATTCGTTCCATCCACCCACCAATCCTTCATCCATCCTTCCACCATCCATCCATCCATCCATCCATCCATCCATCCATCCATCCATCCATCCATCCATCCATCCATCCACCCACTGTTCCTTCCGCCCATCCATCCATCCATCCATCCATCCATCCATCCATCCATCCATCCATCCATCCATCCATCCATCCATCCATCCATCCATCCATCCATCCATCCATCCATCCATCCATCCATCCATCCATTCACTGTTCCTTCCATCCATCCACTGTTCCTTCCACCTATCCATCCTTCCACCCATCCTTTGACCATTACATCCATCCATCCATCCATCCATCCACAAATTCTTCCATCCATCCACCCACCAATCCTTAATCCGTCCTTCCACCATTCCGTCCGTCCATCCATCCATCCATCCATCCATCCATCCATCCATCCATCCATCCATCCACAATTCCTTCCACCTATCCATCCATCCTTCCAACTATCCTTTGACCATTCCATCCATCCATCCATCCATCCACCCACCAATCCACCCACCAATCCTTCCATCCATCCATTCATCATCCATCCATTTATCATTCATCCATCCATCCATCCATCCATCCATCCATCCATCCATCCATCCATCCATCCATCCATCCATCCATCCATCCATCCATCCATCCATCCATCCATCCAACATTCATTCACATACTATACATACTTATCAATAAAAGTGAAAAACTGCCCAAATATTAAAAGACATGCTATTTTCTTTAGCATATTATATTTTGGCACACATGTAATCTGCCGTACTATACAGAACCGATGCTACACAATTTTTATTTAAACAGAAGGCGTCTTCAACTTTTGTTCTTTGATTATGTGTGTTTGTTCGGTGGAGAGAGGCGAGGCACGTCTCGTCATGTGTCACAACTCTGCTGTACCAAAGTTTGAGTTTCATTAATTCTCTCTCCGGCTCACCATTCCTTTTGTCTCCTTAAACACACATCTTCTCCCGGCGTTTCCCATGCCCTCGTTTGATTAAAAGCTGATAATTACATTGCGTGTTTCCCCGCTGATTCTGCAGAAACGTCTCTTTCTCCCTCTGCCGCGTGATTGAACTCTTTTGGAGGAAACAATCAAAGCCATCCGAGAGTAAAACAAGACTTCGGAAAGGACAAATTAAAATTAACGTGTCTGTATTTTTTTATGGTGACAGTTTCGAATCAGCAGCTGTCAGATTTGATTGTCTAGTACAAAATTTGGACCTCGCCAATATTGATTTATGCTCAGCTGCTGATGAGGGCTTTTCTTTCTTGACATAATATTACATAATTAGTTATTAATTGTTGATTTTGGCCATCAAACCTTGCAGTGTTTGTTTGTTACTCAATATTATGCAGCCAAATCCTCCATCTGCTCCTCATCTTTTTCAGCACAGAATATGGTTCAATTATCCAGGAATGTGTAATTATTTTTTGGCTTATTAGTTGTTCTGACGATAAAGTGCTGCAGGAATGAGTCTTAAAGGGATACTCCACTTTTTTCTGGAAATAAGCTCATTTCACAACTCCCCCAGAGTAAAACAGTTGAGTTTTACCGTTTTCGAATCCATTCAGATGATTTTCTGATATTTAGAAGAATATCAGTAACCAGACAGTTTCTGGTCTCATTGACTTCCATATTAGGAAAAAAAAATACTATGGAATTCAATGAGACCAGAAACTGTCTGGTTACTGATATTCTTCTAAATATCAGAAAACCGGCTGAATGGATTCGAAAACGGTAAAACCCAACTATTTAACTCTGGGGGAGTGGTAAAATGAGCCTATTTCCAAAAAAAAGTGGAGTATCCCTTTAAAACCAAGAAACAAATTTTGAACTTCTTGTTCCATTTTTCCGAAATGGGTTTGAATGGCTTTTTGGTTAAAGGGGTCGTTCACTCCAGAATTAAAACGTCCTGATATTTTACTCACCCCCCACGTCATCCACGATGTTCATGTCTTTCTTTCTTCAGTCGAAAAGAATTTAGCATTTAGCATTAGCAAAAAAAATGACAGAGTTTCGATATGTTTTCCTATTTAAAACTTGACTCTTCTCTAGTTACATCGCGCACTATGAGCGACGGAAAATGTAAAGTTGCGTTTTTCTACGCTGCCATGGTTAGGAACTACTCATTCCTGCGTAATAATCAGGAAACTTCACTGTCGCACCATGAGTACAGCAGGCGTAATATGACAAAGTGCCTGAAAATAGGCTAAAACCGATCTGGGGACTACTTTCAGGCGCTGCGTCGTATCATTACGCCTGCTGCACTCAAGTTTCTTGATTATTACGAAGGAATGAGTATAAAACTCAACAGTTTAAGGCCATGTCCACAGGGACACGGGTATTTTTATAACCGTGACTTTTTTTACGCGGTTCGGCTGTTCGTCCACACGGAAACGCAGTATCAGGATACTGAAACCGAACGTTTTTGAAAACCCCCGCCAAGGTGAGTATTTTCTGAAACGCCGGTTGCAATGTTGTCGTGTAGACAGCGAAACCGGAGTTTTTGCAGCGCTGACGGCTTCTGATTGGCTAACGTGGCTTTACGGTTAGGTTTATATCGCCGCCTGCTGGTGTCGCATGCTCTTGACGGCGCTTGATGTCTCGTTTTTGCGTATTCATGTGGACGGAGGTTTTTTTTTAAATGCAGGAGGGAAAAACTCCGGTTATAAAAATACCCGTGTCCGTGTGGACAAGGCCTAACTCTGGGGGAGTTGTAAAATGAGCCTACTTCCAATAAAAAGTGGAGTATCCCTTTAAGGCACTATATGGAGAAAAATCCTGGAATGTTTTCCTCAAAAACCTTTATTTCTTGTTGACTGAAGAAAGTAAACGCGAACATCTTGGATGACCTTTACGATCGAAATAATTTTCGTCAATATCATCCTCATCACTGAGCTTTATAATGATTGTGCTTATTGATTGCGTAGTATTGATTAAGGTCAAGTTTAAAAGTAATCTCCACCAGTAATGATGATCATAATAATAAAACAAATCCCATTAGCCCGTTTGACATTTCTCCAGCACATGTTTATCGAACTACTCTTTTAACCCCAAACCGAGGTGCTCTTTCTCTGGATCTCTTTCCATACCGACTTCTTCTAATGGATCCATCACACTGATCACGTGGCAAATCCCGATATTTTTACCCATAAGTGGCAGCCGCACCAGTTTATTCCCCTCAGGCGGTGATTTCCTCATGTTTGCCAGGTTGCTTGCGGAGAATCGTGACTAACTGCTCCAGTGACTCAGATTTAGTCTTCTGCGACTGGCAAGTGTACTTTCCGTTCCCTGTGTTCGGGGTTCAATATCAGTCAAATTTATAGACGTGACTATTTCAATGTTTATGGAGTCTGAGATTTATCAACGTCAATTGACAGATGGCGAGAGGTCATTCCCACAGGTGTAATGAAGCCGCTATATCAGCCTGACACCGGATTAATGAAACCACATCTCTCGGGTCATCCACCCTGTCAGAAGTCATCATCTACTTGCTGTTCATTTCTCATTCCGTTTGAGACTTCGTACAATAACTCATTAGATTTACTTATCAGATCGTTTAGGGGTCTCGGTTAGATAATTATGTCCACCTTATTTTCTGTAGCTCAGTTGATCCTTCATTAAGGAGATGATATGCGTACTTTAAATGATTTTAAAAAATGTATTTATATTAAATTTATATTAATATTAAATATAATTTAGTTATATATTATATAAATATTCGTTTTTTAATAAATGTTTAATATATAATTAAAAATAAATACTATATAATTTATATATATATATATATATATATATATATATATATATATATATATGTGTGTGAAAAAATATAAATTTTAAATTTTATTTAAACATTTTATTTATTTATTTATACATTTTTAAATTTTAAAAATATAAAAAATATAATTGTTTTGTTAATTTAGTAAAAAGTGCTCAAAGTGGCAAACATTGAATATATTATAAAATGATTAAACAAACAATGTAAAAATATTTTAAATGCAGTTATTTATATTTCATATATTATTTATTCATTTTATTTTCTATTAACATGCTCAAAGGGGTGAACATATCAATAAATGATCAATTATTTTAAATGTAATTATTTATAATAAAATAACATTTTATTTCATTCTATATAATATGAAATAAACACCATTTTTAATTTGTTAATTTTATTTTCTGTTAAAATGTGCTCAAAGTGGCAAACATTGAATATATATTATAAAACGATTAAACAAATAATATAAAATAATTTTTAACTGTTATTTATAAGAAAATTACATGTAATACATTTTTACAAAATGTGCTCAAAAGGGGTGAACACTCTATGAATATTTAGTTTGGGATTTTTTTAAATTTTATTTTTATTGAAATTATGAATTAATTTAAAAAAAATTGTAAAACAAATGGAAAAAAACCCTGCATGTATCATTTTTTTCTGTTTAAAACTACCCATTAACACAGATCAGCCATAGATTTACTAGGCAATAGAAGATCAATTCAGTTCCTCACCATGATTAAAAAAGATAATGCATTGATGCCCATATATTTCATTCCTTCACTCACTTAACGCTCAACCCTTCTCTCTCGTTCTCTTCTTCCTTCCCTTTTCCTTTCTTGTGAATTACTCCCAGACTGCTTTTACCGCTCCATTTTTCTCACAATTACGCTTCTATTAGACAGCCGGCCTTGAATAACCTTGAAAATGTAGACCTTTGGAGTGAAGTGGAGCACATATCTCTCCTAAAGTAGTTCTTATAAGCACTCTGACGTCTTGAAGCCAAGATTTTTTATTACTCGGTTGTCCAGAAGAAGACAAATGTGTATTAATAAATAAGAGACTGGAGCGTTCATAAAAAAGTTGTGAGATGAGTTATCGAGCGCTGATATCTCCGTTTTCCCAAAAGCCTCTTTTCGGTTTGTTTTACAAACAAATCCATGCATTTAATCTCGATGGTTTGACCGTTTTTGGTGTATTTTAGATGACCTTGCCGCAAAGGCCAACATCATCATAGACCCGGCGGAGATCCAGGCCACGTCTATGGACGACTTGGATGAAGACGAGGAAACCGGAGCCGCTCAGGTTATTTTAACAACACATTTTGACATGTAAAGACATTTTGTTGTGTAATTGTGAGAAATACGACTGTAAAGGCATTTTGAAGTACTCTGGGTTTGAGCTCAGTCAAAGTATTTGGCATTACAGTACGTCTGATTACTGAAAATTTTGATAACATGAGCAAAAAAAATGACCAGAGCAACTTTCCAGCTCAAACTTTCAACAGAAGAATTAGCTGCAAATTTCTCCCCCAAAAATTGTCCCCATTGTGAGTCCCTCACTGTAACCTTGATGTTTTACTGTAACTGAATCCCACTGGGGTCATTTAGTGTTGGGGCGTTTCATTGATTCATGGTGTTTTGTGGAGTTGGTCTACTTTTCGTGACGAGGAGGACATTACCCTGGATTTTGAAGACGAATGATATTGTGTGTGTGTGTGTGAACTACAGAGACCATCTGGCGCTGTTGCCATGGGTGGCGCTTTGGCCCGGCCCAGTTGGTTGAGCTCTCCGACGCTGGGCAGAGCGAACCGCTTCCTCAGCACCGCGGCCGTCAGCCTCATGACCCCTCGACGACCTCTCGCCCCGCCCGAGAAGGTCAAGGTCCGCACCCTCACCGTCGAGCAGAGGACCGAAGAGGACAGTGAGTCCATTTCACCGGGCAGAGCATAAATACAGCTAAACTAATGCAATATTATATATAAATAAAAATAATTTTATGAATAAATAACACATTTTTCTTATAGGGATAGTTCACGTTGAAATTAATTTTTGGTATGTTTTAGCTTAGCTCAGGGGCATCCAAGATGTAGGTGTCTTTGTTTCCGCATTATTTTCAATTTTGATATTTTTAGGTCAAACCGTTCGTGTCAGTCATATAATGGAGGTCTATGGTCACCACCTCAAAGAGCATTCACAGAGAAGTCCAAATTAAACATGATTTAATGACTCGTAAATGTAAGTACACACTGATGGCCTAAGACACGAAACGAGCGGTTTGTGTGAGAAAACGAACAGTATTTATATCGTTTTACCTCATTACCACAGCCACAAAGCACCCGCACCCTCAGATCAAGAGGTAAAAACGATATAAATACTGTTCGTTTTCTCACACAAACCGCTCGTTTCGTGTCTTAGGCCGTCAATGTGTACTTACATTTACGAGTCATTAAATCATGTTTAATTTGGACTTCTCTGTGCATGCTCTTTGAGGTGGTGACCATAGACCTCCATTATATGACTGACAGACAAGAACGGTTTGACCTAAAAATATCAAAATTGAAAATACTGCGGAAACAAAGACACCTACATCTTGGATGCCCTTGAGGTAAGATAAAACATATCAAAAATTAATTTCAAAGTGAACTATCCCTTTAAATATATATATATATATATATTAAGGCTGTCAAAACGATTATTCGCAATTAATCGCATCCAAAATAAAAGTTTGTGTTTACATAATATATGTGGTGGCACTGTGTATAATTATTTTAGATATATAAATACAAACACATGCTTGTATATATTTAAGAAATATTTTCATGTATATTCTGTATATGGATTTATATATAATTTATATTAATATAAATATAAATATTTTATATATAAATAATATTTTTTTTCTTAAATATACATGCATGTGTGTTTTTATATATATACAAAATAATTATACACAGTGCCTGTTAAGTTGAATTTGAGTGAAAGAGGAAAAATAAATAAATAAATTCATTGCTAAAAAGATTTAAGATCAAAATGAGTGCAGCCTATTGGTTGTGAGGACATGGTGCAACCTGGAAGAATCAAGGTAGCTGATTAGTCATTGAAACTCCACAGCTCCAAACTCCACCAGGTGTGTGTGATTACTAGGAGTAAGAGAGATCTTTGTTTGCAGCAAACATGCTTCTCCTACCAAAGTTTTGGTGATTAAAAAAACAAAGGAGAAAGACTGTTGGGAACGCCACAATGTTTTCATCAGCTTTGAGATGCAACTGGTAGGACAAAGACTTATTTTTCTTTAATGACTACATATTTTGTGAGTGTTTGAAAGGTGTTTAATGCTATTAGTTTAGCATTTAACTTTCTTACTGCATTACAAGCTTTTCACTTGCATTGCTGTTCAGTTGCTGTGTACATTGTGAATATTTGACAATGGTGTTTGTACATTTGTTGCACTTTGTAGTGACTCATATCACATATCTGTTTCTATGTAGGTTATTAAGCTAACCTTCTGGAATGATCATTGAGACAAGTACAAAAGAAGATCTAGTCAATAATGAGAGATTTTCAATAAACTGCTTCTATGACGAAGAACCAGATGGTTTGAGTTATTCCATGCACCTTCAGAGTTGATTGAGGCCTTTTTTCAAGTTTGGGCAGACATTGAGGCAAAGAAAAACCCTGATAACTTGACAGCGCCCCCACATATATTATATAAACACAAACTTTTATTTTGGATGTGATTAATCGCGATTAATTGTTTTGACAGCCCTAATATATATATATATATATATATATATATATGTTTTTTATAGCACTATATTAAATGTAATTTAGCTTTTTAACTTATTTTTTTGCAGTTTTTTCTTAAACATTCAATATATATTCAGAGAATATAAATACATATCTCAAACAATACATCTTTATATAATATATGTTTGTATGATGTTTTGATCGTTTTGCTGGACCACATGACTTAAATACTGATTTAAAAATACATATATTTTTGCAGTGCATGAAAATCTCAATCCACATCTTCACAGGAAGTCAGATGGAAACAAATTAGCTTAGAAAGGAGTGTCTCAAAAAGGAAAAGGAAAATAAAATCACCTACCTCAAGGGGAATATGACTTTTTTTTTTTTTTTAAACCCTCTTTCTCTTTTCTTTTTCTCCCCCCCTCCAATTCGCTCTCACCCTCATCTCCAGTCGAGGGAAGCCATGGTAACGATGGGCTGTTGCTGGGGCGACCGCTAGAAGAGCCTGATCAGCCAATCACAGAGAAGTCCCTGCTGGAGATTCTGGATGGGGTCGTGATGATGTACAATCTGAGCGTTCATCAACAGCTTGGCAAGGTACGGGTCCAAGAGAGCACAGTACGGCCCTCTAGGATGTGCCCATGTGTCTGTATGTCTGGAGTGAGTGGAAGTTACACAGGACCCCGAGGTCCTAATTGTGTTATTGACGCTTGTCTTAACAGTTTGCCTTTGTGTCACACATCAGGAGCGTCTGAATTTGAAAGCGTGTATATGAAGTTTAATACAGTACACATCTCTCCTAATTGGGCGCATGTCACGAAAACTATCGGAAAATGTCCAGGTCATATGTCACCTCACAATGGAAAATGAAATATCATAATGCATATCACATTTTTTTTTTCTGTAGATTATTAGGTATAGTCCCCATGCCAGTCTCTTGGTATGGTGAAGGGTGTGTGATGATGTGGGGATATTTTAACTCCAAAGGCCAAGGGAACTTTATCAGGATGCATATTATCCTGGATCCATGAAATAACTGCCTTTTAAAAATAAAAATCTGCCTGACTCTATGGGAATTTAACATAGGGGTGTCCTGACTTATGCACCCTGTATTTTAAGGAAAAACATTTATTTATTTATGATACATTATTCATTCACAAAGAAAATTTGTGTCCTTAAAGGTTGGAGTTTTCCTCATTTTTCTAATTAAGGCATTAAGATCAGTATCCAAAAGATGATTTTTTTTTATTCATCTTTTTAGGCAACTTTAGCATGGGGGCCAAAACTTATTCACACCACTGTATATATATATATACACATACATACACTACCGGTCAAAAGTTTTAGAACGATAAGATTTAAAAAAAAAAAAATTAAAAGAAGTCTCTTCTGCTCACCAAGGCTGCAATTATTTGATAAAAAAAAAAAAAACAGTAATATTGTGAAATATTATTACAATTTAAAACAGCGGTTTTCTATGTGAATATATAGTGAAGTGTAATTTATTCCTGTGATCAAAGCTGAATTTACAGCATCATTACTCCAGTCTTCAGAGTCACATGATCCTACAGAAATGATTCTAATATGATGCTCAAGAAACATTTATGATAATTATCCATGTTGAAAACAGTTTTTTACATTTTTATTTCAGGATTCTTTGATGAATGGAAAGTTCAAAAGAACATAATTGATCTGAAATGGAAAGCTTTTGTAACATTAATCACTACCATTCAAAAGTTGGGGGCCAGTAAGAATTTATTTTTTATTTTGGGGGGAAAGAAATTAGAAAATACTTTTATTCATCAAGGATGAGTTAAATTGATCAAAAGTTACAGTAAAGACATTTATAATGTTAGAAAAGATTATATTTTAAATAATTGCTGTTCTTTTGAACTTTCTATTCATCATAGAATTTTTGGGGGAAAATGGTACACGACTGTTTTCAACATTGAAAATAATAATTTATGTTTTTTGAGCATAAAATCAGCATATTAGAATGATTCCCGAAGGATCATGTGACACTGAAAACGGATGTGTAATCAGCAACAGTAATGATGTTGAAAATTCAGCTTTCATCACAGGAATAAATTACACTTCACTATATATTCACATAGAAACCGCTGCTTTAAATTGTAATAATATTTCACAATATTACTGTTTTTTTTGTATTTTTTTATCAAATAATTGCAGCCTTGGTGAGCAGAAGAGACTTCTTTTAAAAACATAAACATAATCTTACCGTTCTAAAACTTTTGACCGGTCGTGTGTATATATATATATATATATATATAATTGTTATATGTATCTCTAATAATCAGTATATAATTATCCTTCATTATCTTTGTGAAAAACACAATTTCTTCAAGTTCACGTAGATTTAGCTAAAACAATCCTCTGATTTAAGGAGCTCTGCTGTGCCAGCTCACCTTGACCGACCCACTCCACGTCCGCCAACAATGATAAACGCTTTTTGTCAACGTGTCTTTGCTTTCAACAGTGAGTCACTGCTGGGTAATATATGGAGTCTGTGTTTTTAATGTTTCACTCTTCCAACAGTGAGGAGAAAAGAGTTGAACATAAAACTGCGCACTGCTCAATGGTCGTGAAGTGTATATATAATTCATGCTCTCTGCAAAGTGCTTCGCTCGACAGAGTTCTGTACGACTTCCACCTTTGTCTTCCTGCGTGTGTCCTTACCCTTGAAGAAAAGGGATTTCAATCACTGAGAGTTATTGCTCCCAATAGTGAAGAGATTCTCTCTTTTTTTCTGCCTCTATCTGCTGAATTTCTATGCATATCTTGTCCCTTTTTTTGCTTTCTTTTGCAGTTCGCCCTAAAAAACAAGTTCTGTCATCACTTTGCTCTGAATATATTTTGTCTGGTCCAGTAAAATGTCTTTCTCCACTGAAGGACATTGAAAAGTAGCCACAGATTTAAGTGTTATGGCTGAGGGAAATATTTCCCATGAATAATGACTTACATTTTGATCAGTTTTTCCTCAAAATCCGATTTTATAGCTTCAGAAGACTTGGAGTATGATTCATATAGGCTGCTTTTTAAATCTTTGTGGAGCTTGACAGCTCTTTTTTAATGTATGGGACATTTCTCTATTGAGAGTACAGTAAATGATAGCCCAATTTTTCATTTTTGGGTGAACTTATCCTTAAAAAAAAATCATCCTCTGGAGCCCTTTCGTTTATATATTGAAGTTTGATTCATTTTTACAGGCAATTGTGTTTCAGAATAGGATTGTAATGAGCCAATCAAATGCATTATTGAAATGGCTGAGGACTGACTGTCAGATTGTGAGCTGTGAGTAATTTATCAAACAAGCTGCCATTCATCAAGAGAATGTGTCGTGTAACTATGGAAACGGGGCATCGTCTTGGCCCTATTAACAGTGTTACAACATCCAGCATTATGAAAATAAAGAGAAAAGCATAACAGTGTCATTGAAAAAGCCAGACAATTGCATTTCCAGATTACGCTCAATATAAATGTGGAAAGGTCTGTGAGTTTATCAATCATAAATATTTCCTAATAGCTATAATTTCATTTCTTTATATTAAAACAAAATAAAACTGAACCACACATATACAACAGAACAATGTATAAAAAGCTAAACAAAACAGAACATAAAAAAACCCCCGTCAAAACAGCAATTTATTTTGAATTCAAGGATTATTACAACTATATGGAGTTACACATCAAAAGTAAACCTAATTTCCACAAATGTTCAATTTCAAACGTTTTTTGACCACGGGGCCATTGAATTATTTTCAATTAATTCAACAGCCCAGTGTCAATTGTTCCGCTTATACTACGGTTACATTACAAAACATTGATAAGATGATGTATTTCAAGATATTTGTCAGGGTTTTGTCCTTAAAATCCTCTTGTGTGTAGGACTACTTTATTACGCATCTCATCCCAAGCCTTCTTTGCCAATTCCAAAACATCATTTTAGAGCTCGTAATAGCAGAATAATCCAGTTAATAATGCAGGTATTAAAGAGAGAGAGAGTTATCAACGGTGTGTGAATTACCTGAGTCTGCGTGTCTCTCAACAGTGTTTGGCAGCAGAGTCTCTACTATTAGTGAAACTGTAAGTTTATCTGCTTCAAGAACAGTGTCGTTTACCTCGCTAGTGAGAAACTTCATGTAGCTTTTACGTTTTTTAACTATTTTACTGATAAAATCGCCAGAATAGCGCTGACAACACGTTAATTTGCGAGTGTGTGTCCCTACTTTATGTGTGCATTTGAGTGCCTTTCCATATAATGAAACGTAATTTTGTGGCAAAAAACATGGAAAAAATTAGTCGTTTTTATCCTATTGTTTATTTATCCTATATTTGTTTGTGTTGTTGTGGGTTTTGGATCTTTTGCTGTTGACGGCTGTAAGATAACTGAAATCATTTGGAGAAGTGATATGGAACTGTGATGCGGTCAAGACCGGCCTGGAACTACTTTAGTCGTGCGTTTCCCTGAAAGTAATAGAGTGCCGAAGTGATGACGTCACTTTGTAGGACGACTCGGAAGCTAGCGGCGCATGGGTTCCCTCGGTCGAAAAGCAATGCATTTTCCCCATAGACTTTTGGAAAATCGCAAAAAATAAGATCTGTGTTTAACAAAGACTTGTGACCCTTACACGTTTTTGTCTATCAAGATAATCTTTACAAGTTAGACCAAAATTTATACATTTTGAAGCCTATATAGATTTAAAAAAAACACAGACACAATAAAGTTTAAAAAATCACAAGCAGGTTATGACTGTGTTTTATGTCATAGATCAAAACGTGAAAATATTTAGAGGCTTTGTTCACCACAGACCTTATTTCAGGCGATTTAGCAAAAAATCCCATAGACTTCAGAGCGAGGGAACCGGTAGTGCTAAAATGCTAACTCACTTCCGCGTTTTGGCCTACAGAGTGACGTCGTAACTTCGGCACTCTATTGCACACCTTAGAACGTTCAACAACCAATCAGATTTATGCACTCAAAAGCCCCGTAGTATATACATACTTTCTTTGAATCGCCCACATCACTTGCATTGGGGGTTGATTATTTACGATAAAATCATGTATTATTTTGTGGTTCCTACTTAGTCTTTCTTAAAGCCAAGTTTTTTCCTTGCTTGGCGAGTGTTTATTTTGAACTCTTCTAATTGGTCATTCAGTGAGTCCCTTTAGTCCAAATGGATTTGCAAAGTCAATGCCTCAGGAAAAAAAATGAGGTTAAGCATCGCTCTAATGGTTAAGCATTGGCCGCTTGTGGGATTTAAACCTAGAACCTTTTGGTTACCAGCCAAAATCTTTTAACACTAGACTACTCTAGCAAGACGAAAAACTGCATTGGTTTGCTCTTTAGTTTGCTGAAGTAATTAGTCCCAAGGCTTCTTCCTCCAGGGAGTTTTTCCACCGCTGATGTGAATCATTCCCCAATGACTTGTTCACTGGGGTTTTTGTAGGACTCCTTTCTTTGTGTCTACTTTAGAAATATATCTATTATTGAAAGATAAATAAACATTGTAAGGGATAGCATGGTGAGACAAACTAGTTGTTAATAGGCAATGCTTATTGATGCAATCCTTTAAGTGATGTACCATGGCTTTGGAAGCGAATTAAAAGTGTCTCAGTTCACGCTGTGATTTCTCTCGAACTCTGTTGGATCCTGATGAGATTTAGGTTGCAGCCTGTCAAGAGAAACTGTCTGATTTGACGTGCATGGACTTCATAAAGGCTTTGTTAATTGGCTTGGCACAGTGCCATCAGGAGACATGTCTTCATTATTGATATGCAGAAGAATTCATCCACAGCGTGGAGTATCTCCACCACACCTCGTCATTTCATCAAGCTCTAATGCATTTTTTATTTCTCTAAGTTTGGGAGAACTGCCTCACACATAATCTCAATTTATAATCCGTGCCTTATATTTTGGGAACAGCCTAAAGCGGTTTCTCAAATGGAAATGAGTTGCATAATAATAAAATTACTTTTTTCCCTCAAAGCCAGCAGCTTTTTTAAAAAGCCGTAATATACTTTACAACAGTTTATGAACTTTAGCTCAATAACTTCACTTTTTTTTTGGAAATAGGCTCATTTTACAACTCCGCGTTAAACAGTTGGGTTTTACCGTTTTCGAATCCATTCAGCCCAATGACTTCCATAGTATATATTTTTTTCCTACTGTGGAAGTCAATGGGACCAGAAACTGTCTGGTTACTGATATTCTTCTAAATATCAGAAAATCATTTGAATCGATTCGAAAACGGTGAAACTCAACTGTTTAACTCTGGGGGAGTGGTAAAATGAGCCTATTTCCAAAAAAAAGTGGAGCATCCCTAGTAGTTCACCCAAATAGTTCACCCAAAGATAGTTAGATATAGATAGTTCACCCAAAAATGAAAATTAAGTCATTAATTACTCACCCACATGCTGTACCAACCCCGTAAGACCTTCGTTCATCTTCGGAACACAAATGAAGATATTTTTTTATTAAATTTGAGAGGTGGATCACTGCTACATAGGCTGCCTAAAGGATTGAAACTTGACGGCCCAGAAAATCATTGAAGAAAATGTTTAAATATTCCATGTGACTACAGTGGCTCAATTATAAGTTTATCAAGCGACGAGAATACTTTTTGTGTGGAAAAACAAACAAAAATAACGACTTTATTCGACTATTCCTTTTTGGCCTGAGACGAGAATTCAAGAGATTTCCATGACGCATGCGCGAGAACTGAGAAGAGGAGGTTCTTCTTCTACTACTTCTTGTTCAGTTCTCACGCATGCATCGTGGAAATCTCGAACTCTCGTCTCAAAAATTAGACTTAAGATTTAACATTTGAAAGGAACTCTGTCGCCCCCTTGAGTATTGGAGTTTGTCACAGCCACAATACTTCAAGAATGCAAATTGATTAAACCTTATTAAATTCACACGTGTGTTTGCATAACTTGATTGCGTAAAATAATTTTGTAACTTTCTGGCGTTAAAGGGATACTCCACTTTTTTTGGAAATAGGCTCATTTTAACACTCCCCCAGAGTTAAACAGTTGAGTTTTACTGTTTTCAAATCCATTCAGCCGGTTTTCTGATATTTAGAAGAATATCAGTAACCAGACAGTTTCTGGTCTCATTGACTTCCATAGTAGGAAAAAAAAATACTATGGAAGTCAATGAGACCAAAAACTTTCTGGTTACTGATACTCTTCTAAATATCAGAAAATCGGCTGAAGACATTCGAAAATGGTAAAACCCAACTGTTTAACTCTGGGGGAGTTGTAAAATGAGCCTATTTCCAAAAAAAGTGGAGTATCCCTTTAATGTTTACTTATGTGTCTTGTAAAGAGACCTGTTTGGCTCAATCTGGAGGGCTCTGCTCAGTATTATCCCTTAAATCCAGGTCTCTGCCCACAGGATAAAGTCACTGTGGTGATAATTTCCCCTACTCCCAAAATTGGCGGCTATTTGGAGCTCCAGCAGGATGGCTAGCGATTACGTTGGCGCTTGAGAACGAGGGCCATTTTCTGTAGCTACATGCTTGCAGTGCACTGTCTCAATCTGTTTGTGTGTCTTTGTATTTCTGTTGGTTTTTTGCAGATGGTGGTTGTATCAGATGATGTTCACGAATACGCCGTCGCCCTAAAGGACACAGAGGAGAAGATCGCCCGATGCCCGAGCAGAGTAAGAGCACCACATCTGTAGGGAAACGCATGCTTGTGTCTTAGAGATTTACTGCTGGATGTTATGGAACTAAACAAAACTGTGAAACAGTGTTGAACAACCATAAAACAACCACCCAGGACACCCTAGCAACCACTTGTTGAATGTGTAGCAACTTACCCTTGTGAAAAAATAATATACGTAATTGTATTGAATGTGCACTGTACGTGCACATATTATAATATTATTTAAATAAAAGGTTAGTTGAGTGTATTCAAAGTGAGTGCATGTGTTGAAAGTGCGCTCAGTTTGATTGACTAACATACTAAAGCATATTGAAATTATTTTATTAGAATCTAGAGTTATTCAGTATCACATTTAATGTAAATATACTGTATTTTAAATGTACTAAATTTCAACAAATGTGCAATTACAAATGTTTAAATGCATGACACTTTTAATATAAATGAAGTATATTTTAGTTTACTATGTTTGCCAGTACATTCATCAGTACACTTTTACCATATTTCAAAGACAATGGAAGTAATTATGATATTACTTATAAAGACATATTTAAGTCCTACTTGTCCTAGCACATCTAACGTTCATCTAATTGCAATTAATATACATTTAAACTATAATACACTTTCATTTAAGTGTATGAAAACATTACATTCAGTTTTTCATTTATATCCTTTTAAAATATATATATATATATCTATATATTTTTTTTTTTTTAAATGATGCTTTAAGGCTACATTTACACAACAACTATGTATTAAAAAAACGTAAATGTTTTTTCTTTGCGTTTATCGCATACAGACGGCAACGTTGTCAAAACTATCCACGTTCACGCGGATCAAAGAAAGCAACTAAAAGTGCTGTATTATTCATGCCGGGCCAGTAGGGGGCGATGTCACTTTGTAAAGAAACACTATGTTCCTATTGGCCGAACACATAATACGCATGTGCATGATGTCACTGTTTTCACAAATTCGTGTTTTTGTAGTTTACATGGAGACGATAACGGTATATATTTTTTTTAAAAACGTGCTCTTTGAAACCCCTTTTTAAAAGACTGTGTTTTCAGGCCCCCAAAATGCTGTTGTCGTGTAAATAAATGGGTAACCTTCGTAAAACATTTTACGTTTTTAGTCGAAAATGATGTCAGTTGTCTGTCGCAATTAACATTGCACTATTTATGCTGATTTCTTGATTGAACCAGGTGATAGAACCATACAGTGCTTGTAAATAAACAGCACTTTTAGAAACCACAAATCATTATTAGTAAAGCTTACTTGTACCAATCACAGTACTTGTATTTTAATCATTTACATTTTTGCTTTTAGTTTTTTTCTATTTAAATGCTGATTTTTTTTTTTTTTTTTTTTTTTTGCATAGTCTCTATTACGCTCTCTTTTTAATTATTTTATTTTGCTTGGCAGAGGCCGGATATTCTAGACGAGTTGCAGAAAAGTCAAAAAGTGTTTGCTGAAAAGCTGAACCACCTGAGTCGTAGACTGGCCTGGATCAACGCCACCATCTACTCCAAGGTACCACTGACCATCTTTTTAAGCAGTGTCATTTTCATATATACAGCTTGGCATGTAAGTTTACATTGAAATGCCCAGTATGAGGCAGTCCTTACGATCTGTCGGGTGTTTTTTTAATTGCAACGTTCCCCATAAACGGCAGACATTAAAGTCAGCTTTGAAAAAGGCTCTTCAAAAGGGCATTTCTGAACAGGAAGCAGTTTATACGTATGCTTTAAATGCCACTGCATTCATCACAGACCTTTCTTCTTACTGCATGGCTTTTGCAGGGGTCATATGATGCATATTTATATATTTATTTAGCTTAAATTCTTAATTCACTCATTTATTCATTCATTCATTGGCTAGGATGAATATAAGGTTAATGGCTATTTAGTATTTAGCAACTTCTCACAGACATGCTTTACTTTATCATAGCAGATGTAATTTGCATATACATTTACATATAATATGCATATATTATGCCTTTAAACATTGTCAAGACCATATATCCATAATAAAGGCTAGATGTCTCGTCCACGCTGCTGGCCAATGGAGGTCGACGTCCGCACCTGGCGGCCATCTTGTCACCGGCAGCTCGCTCACTCGTAACATTGTGTTACGAGAACTTGCTCTATTTTCGACCAATTTTCAAACGTTTTGGTTTTTTATAAACGTCAAGAAGATGTAGTTATGACACTGCACACTTAAGAATAATACGTTTTTCAATAACTAATCATCAAGAATTATAGCCACGTTAATAACGTTTGGAAGAAACCAAACCGTTTGTAAATCCGTCAAGATTTCAACGAGATTTGAATTATTTGTGTTCGTGCTGATCACTCATCTTACATCAGCTTGCCTGTGACAAGATGGCTGCCGTTGATGACGATAGAGACTCCGCCGTAAGACATCTACCTTTATTATGGATATCTATGGTCAAAACGATCCCCATTCACACGGATCCATGGAAACGACTAAAAACGCTGTATTTTGCTCCAGGCCATTAGGTGGCGATGATTCACTATAGACTGAACACTTAATACGCATGTGCATGATTTCATCGTCTTCAGAGATCCGCATTTTTGTTGTTTACTCGGAGACCGTTTTCAAATTGTACTTTGAAACCCGTTTTCAAAAGTTTGCGTTTTCAGGCACCCAAAACGCCGTCATCGTGTAAACGAATGTCCAAAACACATAAAATGTTTTACGTTTTTAGTTGAAAACGGTGTCGTAGAACAATTGCCACCAATGATCTTTACGATCAACTTAGGCCTACGATGCTTTTGGGAAATGCAGCCCTGCGAAGTTTATCTCCAAACCCAATTAAACACAACTGAACCCGCTAGGTCTTACTAAACACACACTAGAAACTTCCAGGTATGTGTGTTGAGGCAAATGCTAAAATAACTAGCTTCCAGCAGACGGCCGTACACATCGATTTACGCCAAAAGAGTAACGCTTGAACTTGATGCACAACGTAATGACGTACGTCATAGCTTACGCGACTCCTACATTCTCCGTCATATACCGTCCAGTGTTACTCTTTTGCCGTAAGTCGACTAGCGTACGACCGTCTGCCTGAAGCTAGTTATTTTAGTCGATAGAGTTTTAAATATGGATATTTTTCTTACATGAACGCATCGCTTCAGAAGGCCTTTATTAACCCCCGCAGAGCCACTTCGAGCACTTTTTAGCTTTGATGGACTTCCGAAAAAAATATAGCCATTGACTCTCAGTATAAAGCTTGGAAGAGCCAGGACACAACTCCAAATGTATTCGTCTGAAAGAAGAACGTCATATACACCTAGGATCGCTACACGGAGAGTAAATCATGGGCGAATTTTTTATTTTTGGGCTTTAAACTAAATCATGAAAGTGTATTTCGAGGCATTGACTGCAAGTTGTAGGATTTTCTGGAAAAGTTGCATGTGTTTCTACTGCTTTATTGTGATTGCAGGATAAGATGCTGGACGTATACTGGCTCCTTCGGGTGTGCATCCGCACCATCGAGCATGCGGACAGCACCGGTTCCCTGTTCGCGTTCATGCCCGAGTTCTACCTCAACGTGGCCATGAACAGCTACAGCGCCCTCAAAAACTACTTCAGCCCCTCCAACTGCATGGAAGAGCTTCCAGGTCCCTGTTCACTGCAGCTTCTAGTGCACGAGTTTGAAAGGTTCTCAAATGAAACGTGTGTCCTTTCCAGAGTACACTTATGTTTCTGTGTTGTGTTTATCACTCTCAGGTTATGAAGACACTCTCGCTCAGCTCGCAGCCATTCTCGCCAAACACTTCGCAGATCAGCGCATCGTCGGGACGGGTAAGAGCCTCGACCTTCTGCACACAGATACAGATATACACGCTATAGCTCCTCTTTTTCTTAAACTAATTCTTACATCTCTATCCATCTGTCTGGGAGACTATTTTTTATCTACTGTATCCCTCGATCTGAGAGTTTATTTTTTCATGCATTCATCTGACAGGCTGTTTTTCCATCCATCCATCCATCCATCCATCCATCCATCCATCCATCCATCCATCCATCCATCCATCCATCAGACAGTTTATTCTTTGGTCCATCCATCCGTCCATCCTTCAGTCCGTGTGTTAATCCATCCTTCTGTCCATCATTCATCTGTCCGTTTGTCCATTCATCCATCTTTCTGCCCATCCATTCATCTGTCCGTTTGTCTGTCCATCCATCCATCCATCCATCCATCCATCCGTTTGTTCATCCATCCGTCAATCCATCTTTCTGCCCATCCATTCATCTGTTCGTCCATCCATCCATCCATCCTTCTGCCCATCCATTCATCTGTCCGTTTGTTCATCCATCCGTCGATCGATCCTTTTGCCCATCCATCCATCCATCTGTCCGTTTGTCCATCCATCCTTCCATCCTTCTGCCCATCCATTCATCTGTCCGTTTGTTCATCCATCCTTTTGCCCATCCATCCATCCATCCATCTGTCCGTTTGTCCATCCATCCTTCCATCCTTCTGCCCATCCATTCATCTGTCCGTTTGTTCATTCATCCTTTTGCCCATCCATCCATCCATCCATCTGTCCGTTTGTCCATCCATCCTTCCATCCTTCTGCCCATCCGTTCATCTGTCCATTTGTCCATCCATCCTTCTACCCATCCATTCGTTTGTCCATCCATCCTTCCATCCTTCTGCCCATCCATTCATCTGTCCGTTTGTCCATCCATCCATCCACCCATCCATCCTTCCATTCTTCTGCCCATCCATTCAGCTCTGTTTTTCCATCCATCCTTCTACCCATCCATTCATCTGTCCGTTTGTCCATCCATCCACCCATCCATCCTTCCATTCTTCTGCCCATCCATTCATCTGTCTGTTTGTCCATCCATCCTTCTACCCATCCATTAATCTGTCCGTTTGTCCATCCTTCCATCCTTCTGCCCATCCATTCATCTGTCCGTTTGTCCATCCATCCTTCTACCCGTCTATTCATCTGTCCATTTGTCCATCCATCCATCCTTCTGCCCTTCCATTCATCTGTCTGTCCATCCATCCATCCATCTGTCCATCATTCATTTGTCCATTTGCCCATCCATCTATCTGTCCGTTTGTCGATCCATCCATTCTTCTGTTCATCATTCATCTGTTCATTTGTCCATCCATCCATCTGTCCGTTTGTCTGTCCATCCTTCTACCCGTCTATTCATCTGTCCATTTGTCCATCCATCCATCCTTCTGCCCTTCCATTCATCTGTCTGTCCATCCATCCATCCATCTGTCCATCATTCATCTGTTCATTTGTCCATCCATCCATCTGTCCGTTTGTCTGTCCATCCATCCATCCATCTGTACATCCATCTTTCTGTCCATCATTCATCCATCCATCTGTCCGTTTCTCCATCCATTCATCCGTCTATTTTTCTGTATGTTCAACGGACAGTCTATTTTTCCATCAGTCTGTCTGTCCATCCATTGGTCCATCTGACCATCTGTCCATTCATTCATCCATCATTCTGTCATATATAGTCAATATGTCGGTCCATCCATCCAACGATTTTTTTTTTCCCATTCGTCCATTCAACAGTCTCTTTTTCCGTCCATCCCTTCGTCAATCAATTTAATGATGTTCTGCTATGATCTGTTCATTTTCCATCCATCCACCTGTCCATCCATCTGTCCATTCATCCGTCCAATTTCCCTGCCATCCATCAAATCCCTGCCATCCATCTTCTCCATCCTACTGCCTCTGTTAATACTCTGTTTCCATTAACTGCAGGAAAAGACTCCGAAAAAAGCGAGCAACCCAAAAATACATAGACTAATCAATTCGTTGGCTGTTTTAATGGGAATTCTTTAACCTAATATAGCCGTTGGCTCGTACCGTTCATCACTTCGGTTCATTTCTCACGTAAAGGTATAATTAAAAGCTTCCTCTCTCAGCTCTCAGGCAACATGAAGTCATCTGCGTGATGAGTTGTAGCTGCAGTATTTTCTTAATCCTGTTTAAGGTTAGGACTCTGAAATCAGAAGCAATGTGCTATGCAAATGAACAGATGTTATTAGACATGACCCATTTGTTTAAATTACATTTCATAAGCAGCCTTTTTATTATGTTCTCACTCTGTTATGCTGATTTATTTAGATTTTCTTTGCATATTTATCTTGTTTTCTGTGGCCTCTGTATATCCAGGAACTGTTTTTAATATGGATATTTTTTAATATGTTAATATGTTTTACATTTCAGCTAGCTTTTATATCTGAATAGCCCTTCTTTTGTTGTTTTGTAATGATTGAATTTTTTCTTTGCCTCTGTTTTGATCAAGGACTTTTTTTCTCAACAAAGGGAAACTGATGTGTTAGGAAGCAATTGAAGCATCTTGTTTCATAACAAATGGAAGTGAATGCAAATAGATTTAACAACAATAATGCATGTGAATTATTAAAAGAGTATCTTTTTTAAAATAATGTGAATTGCTAAGGAATTGAATAAGGAATTGATTGAATCATTCTCTACTTATTTAATTTTCTTCTACAGATATCAAGGATTCATTGATGCAGGCTTTGGCCAGTTACGTCTGTTACCCACAATCCCTGCGTGCCGTCGAGAGGATCCCAGAAGAACAGTATGTGTTCAAGGCCAAGTTCCTGTTAAAGCATTACTTGTTTTCAGAAAACAATTCCTTCATAAATGTGTTTTTGTGTTAAACAGGATGTGTCATTCGGGGAGCTAATTTTTAAAGTGCTACCATGGCACAACTTGTTTTTTTTTATGGTTATGTCATCGTTTTTGATGGTCATGTTTTGTTCTTTTCTTTTTTTGTTTGATGGTTGAAGGTTTTGTAGTGTTTTTGAAGGTTTTTGCCTTGCTTTGGAAGGTTAGTTTAGTATTTTTTTGTTTTTGAATAGGTTTTAATGCTTTATCTTTGCTGTTTTTTTTTTTTTGCTTTGAAAGTTTAGTTTTGATCATTACGGAAGAGGATTAGGGCCAACCAATAATACAAAAAAATGAAACCGTCTCGAGATTAAAGTCATTATAATGCAAAATTAAAATCGTTAAATTTCGCGAAAATATTCGTAATACAATCTTGAGAATGAACTCATTAAATAACAAGATTAAAGTCATTTTAATGCAAAATTTAATTTGTTAAATTTCGAGAAAAAATTTGTAATACAATCTTGAGAATAAACTCATTAAATAACGAGATTAAAGTCATTATAATGCGAGATTAAACTCGTTAAATTTCGAGAAAAAAATCGAAATACAATCTTGAATAAACTCATTAAATAACAAGATTAAAGTCATCATAATGCAAAATTAAAATTGTTAAATTTCGAGAAAAAATTTGTAATACAATCTTGAGAATAAACTCATTAAATAACGAGATTAAAGTCATTATAATGCGAGATTAAACTCGTTAAATTTCGAGAAAAAAATCGAAATACAATCTTGAGAATAAACTCATTAAATAACGAGATTAAAGTCATTATAATGTGAGATTAAACTCGTTAAATTTCGAGAAAAAAATCGAAATACAATCTTGAGAATAAACTCATTAAATAACGAGATTAAAGTCATTATAATGTGAGATTAAACTCGTTAAATTTCGAGAAAAAAATCGAAATACAATCTTGAGAATAAACTCATTAAATAACGAGATAAAAGTCATTATGATGCAAGATTGAACTCATTAAATTTCGAGAAAAAGGGTTGTAATACAATCTTGAGAATAAACTCATTAAATAACGAGATTAAAGTCATTATAATGCGATATTAAACTTGTTAAATTTCGAGAATAAAGTAGTGTTTTGAGAAAAAAAAAAGTCGAAATGAAATCCGTAGATTTTCCGTAGATCTTTTGTTTGTTTTTTTGAAACTCATTATATCAATCTGATACCTCTTAAATTATGCCTCATGAAAGACCTATGCAACCTGATTCCTAAAAATTTCAAAACCAGCCAATTAGAGTGAATCTTGCCATTTTGAGAAAGCTCCTGCAGATGCACGTGCATCGTGGATGAGACGATCTATTTTTCTTTGGATCTGTACTTTATTTGTCAGTGCATTGTTGTTTATTCATCTCAGGCGGATGGCTATGATGAGGAACTTACTGGCTCCGTATGAACAGAGACCATGGGCTCAAACCAACTGGATCCTGGTTCGTCTTTGGAGGGTACGCTCCATTTGTTTGAATGCCTCAGGCAACCCCCCCTCCCTCCTTTCTTTGTATCTTCTACTTGCCTTTCCACTCCTCCTATTATGCCATTAGATTCCAGCTCAGAATAGGGGCATTATATCAGAGCCATTATACAGCATGTCTCCACTGTTTCCATTCAACATTATGAAATGGGCCCGACAAACCAGCTACTCCCATTTAGTTGTTTAACATTTATTCTGCTCTCAGTAGAAAAATGGGTGAATTGTTTTGTATCTCTTAAAGAAAGGGTTATTGGGTTTATTCATCCACAAATGTATGATTATGGGTCTGTTCTTGATCATTTTAAAGGGATACTCCACTTTTTTTGGAAATATGCTCATTTTACAACTCCCCCAGAGTTAAACAGTTGAGTTTTACCGTTTTCGAATCCATTCAGCCGATTTTCTGATATTTAGAAGAATATCAGTAACCAGAAAGTTTCTGGTCTCATTGGCTTCCATAGTAGGAATAAAAATATCCTATGGTAGTCAATGAGACCAGAAACCGTCTCTTTACTGATATTTTTCTAAATTTCAGAAAATCGGCTGAATACATCTGAAAATGGAAAAACCCAACTGTTTAACTCTGGGGGAATGGTAAAATGAGCCTATTTCCAAAAAAAGTGGAGTATCCCTTTAAGAGTTCATTGGAGGACTGTTCTGTTGTCATTTTAATTTATGATAAAAATCACAGATTGTTCAGAAAATACTCTTTCCCTCAGCTCTTTTAGGCCACAGGCACAGGCTAAAACGGGTTGACACTTGTTTTCTGAGTTCTTAAACATGTCCTGTACACTTTTTTATTAGGGATGCACCGATATGAACGTTTTGGCCGATACCGATAACCGATAATTCTTTATTTTTGATAACCGATAACCGATATATCGGCCGATAAATATAAATACAAATTTGTGTGTAATTTGTGAGCCTGATTCCAAAAACAAAAGCCTCATCAGTAAAAGCCACGTCCCAAACACATAATTATGATGTTCTTATTATAATATGACGTACTGAATCATATTTTCCTTTTTTGAAGGGATTCCAGTCATATTTCAAGCAATTCAAAGCCATTATGTTGAACAAGTACGCATATGAAGAGTCTCAGCTGAAGGAGATAATACACTATTTATCGGCTTTAATATATCAGATTCTTCTATTGGGCCGATAATGATAACATTTAAAATAAACCGATATCGGCCGATACCGATATGGTGGCCGATATATCGTGCATCACTACTAATGTAGTCATGGGTTATTCAATCCAGCTTGATTATTTACTTGAGTAACAGTCGGATTTTACAACAAATGTATTTCTGACCGTACTGAACAACTAGTTCACACTGTTTAGAGCTTAAAAAAATGAATTTGAATGCTGGTGTGGCTGTACGACGTGGTCTTATATTTTATTCCTCCTGTCTACAGGGTTGTGGCTTTGGCTACCGGTACACACGTCTTCCTCATCTGCTCAAGACCAAACCAGAGGACGCCAACCTGCCCAGCCTGCAAAGTGAGTGACTGTCCTCTCCTCCTCCATTTTTTATTTTCAGCCCGTCTTCAAACTTAACAGTGTCTCCTGTCTCCAGTATTCTGCACTCTTTTCTTTTTTGCCATTCTCTCTCTCTGGCTTTCTCTCTTAGTTTTAGAAAGATTAAATAATTGTAATATAAGTAGGAGTTTTAATTGGCTACAAATGTAATCAAATCAATAGTATATAAAGCCCCCAAATGAAGATCATTCAAAGGCATTACACTGAATATAAGGAAAGCACTGAATAGACAAAAACTGGCTTTAGAAGTGTATGCTAATGGGATCTATCCGAGTCTGTCTCGTTAAACTCAATTTTATTGATGCCCAAGCCAAAACCCCAAAAAACTCTAGATGCAGGCTCATTTATTTAAGCTGTCAAAGCATAAACACTCATTAATCATCATAACCACCTCATAAATAGTAATATCAATCATTAAAAAGTCTTAGAGATTTCCTTGAATGCTGTTTGCAAATTAGAGTATGTTTGTTTGTTAGATCCGTGCTAGGTATACCGATACTGATATGACGCTACTGTTGTAACAATAACCGTTATGTTAGCCTGTATTTTTTTGGTTCGTTTATTTACGTATAGTATTCATTTATTAATTAATTCAATTTAAAAAATGGGTTAGAGCTTTGCAGATTTTGACACTATATGTCACTATATACACTATATGTCAATACAAGTTTACTTTTATATTTCCATAAATTATATACTTATATTTCCATTAAGGCTGTCAAACGATTAATCGCGATTAATCGCATCCAAAATAAAAGTTTGCTTTTACATAATATATGTGGGTGAGCTGTGTATGATTATTTTGTGTGTGTGTGTATATATATATATATATATATATATATATATATATATATGTATATATATGTGTGTGTATATATATATATATATATATAAATACACACACATGCTTGTATATATTTAAGAAATATTTCATAGTATAGATTTATATATAATTTATAGTATATAGAAATATAAATTTTTATGTAAAAAAAAAAAATTAAATATACATGCGTGTGTGTGTTTTTATTATGACTGTCAATTGATTAATCGCGATTAATCGCATCCAAAATAAAAGTTTGTGTTTACATAATATATTTGGGTGCACTGTGTATAATTATTTTATATATACAAATACACACACATTCTTGTATATATTTAAGAAATATTTTCATGTATATACTGTATATAGATTTATATATAATTTATATTATATATAAATATAAATATTTTACATGTAAATATTTTTTTTTCTTAAATATACATGCATATGTGTGTATTTATATATATATATATATATATATATATACAAAATAATTATAGACAGTAAACACACAAATATTATGTAAACACAAACTTTTATTTTGGATGCGATTAATCGCGATTAATCGTTTGACAGCCCTAGTTTTTATATATATATAAAATAATTACACACAGTGCACCCACTTATATTATGTAAACACAAACTTTTATTTTGGATGCGGACAGCTCTAATTTCCATACATTTAATTAATATTTATACTTTATGACTTTTGTTGATAGCAGGATTAAATGATTGAGCTTAATGAATGCAGTCAACACCACAAAGGGATTGACATTATTTCTTGCCATACTGTGGGAAAAGATCCAAATGATGTCATTTCTCTCTGGGTATTAACTAAATATTCGATTTTTAACATTTTCTAACAGGGTTGCAGTCAAATTAATTGAAAATCATTTCAGCAGAGTATTTACAAAAGCTGCATGCACATATGAGTGAGTGGACACTAAGACTACTATCTGTTTTGGCACCCATCTGACACCAAATGATGTTTGTTCTTTGTTCCTGTCCCTGGAATCTAAATCCCCACTGACATTATTAGGATGTTTTAATACATAATGTAGAAGACAGAGTACAAATGCTGGGATTTTACCACCACGCCGTTCTACCGAGTGACTGTAAAAAGTCTCCTTGCTTCTAACTCATTAAAGTCAAACTTTGCACCTTCACGCACACACACACAGTCTCACTGAGGACGTGCCTATTAACTCGTCCATTATTTCTTTCAGCAGCCTGCCAAATCAATACTATCCAAGAGACTTTCCATTAAGTCAAACCATCCATTGCATCAACAGAGATATTTCCCTTTATCAATTTACTTTAAAGCTCTGAATTTAATCACTCACAGTTCATCCCAGTCTATTTTTTGAGTACATAAAAGATGACCCTCTCGGTGTATTGGCAGGTCCTTCAGGAAACAGTAATTCTGGATGGTAAAAACATGTGAACTGACGTCATGCAAGTCCCTTGTTGCTTTTAAAGGTCAACGTGAAACGTTTGTGACTGATTTTTACCTTGGTGATGTGGCGTATTTAAGAGGGAAACAACAGGATGTTCAATAAAAAACCACCACCAACATGTACTGTGGGACTCTATATTATCTATCAGGAATTGATTGGATTGTTAGAAGGGTCGATTTGCATGCCAAAGAGAGGCTTGTAGTGCTTAATCAGGAGGCCAATGCTTAGCAGAGGGAATAAATTGCAAAGTTGTCTTTGTGGTAGGACACTTGTCTTGACACTTGAGCTTGTCTTGTACTTGATGCATGAATTGCTTCCCTGGTCTGATGAGTCTTGCCTCAATGCTAATTTCATATTTTTCCACTCTCATTTGCATGACGCCCAGGGGATTTGTCAGTTGCTAGCTTTCAAAGTAAGTTTGGTTCCCATTTGTTAGTTTTCACCCTTTTCTGACCCTTATTAAACGTCATCCTAAGTGCCAGTCTGCTGTGATGTAGCCTCACCGACTGATGTAACCCTAAATCTGGCTCAGAGCAGACTTAAGCGTTTAGGATTGTGTCCACATGACCATTCATCCAGTCGTAAAGCTAGTTATAGCGCTGTTCTGTACCATTTTAGTCCCTTCTAGCCATGCCTTGTCCTTGCCAGTAGTTTGCTTCCAATCCCCCCCCCCTGTATTTGTGCCAATTATCATGTGATTAATGTGTCACCTCTGTGTCCTACTCCAAATGATTAGTTAATTATGCTGCTCAAAACACTGACCACAGTCTAAATTTTATACATTTTATACTTGGTTAACAATATGCCAAAACATTTACCACAGTGCTACTTAGCTACTTGACTCAGTGATCTAGTTGCAGTAGTTCCCTGGTTTGAAAGATACTCATCTTTTTGGGGGGCTTTAAATCTCCAGTCGTCAATTGTAAGTGCATGGAAATGAACGACCAACACATTTGGCAAAATATATCCTTTTGTGTTTCATAGGAAAATCAATGCAGGCTTGAGTTGACACAAGGGTGAAGTAATCTTTTAAAGGTTTTCCCATCCATTTTGTTTATCGGATCCTACCTTAAAGCAATTTCAAATTGAATTGACTCGGCAGTTTCAGTGATTGCTTGCCTCTCAATGCCTGGAGTTCTGAAACATGCGTGCCGTGCCATAGCTGCCTACTGGCCTTTTCTTTCTATGTTTACTCCTGGCTTATTGCCCCTGAGCCCTTATTTTCCAAGCTGCCACTTACACGGACTTCATCTAATTAAACATAAAGGTTGCATCTCTATCGGAGACCTGCACCTCAGCGTCTAATGATTAGCTTTATTTAGAGCTTTATTGCCATTGCTTGCTCCTGCTTTTAACACTGTGCTCCAAGGCTTTCAGCATGTTTGCGATCGCTGTACTTTTCTAGATAAGGTATTAAATTACCCAGTGTCCTCTTTGTGTGCATATAATGAGAGAGAGTGCCCTTTGTGTGTTCACCAGATGCGGTCAGATAGCAGTAATAGAACGTCAAGGGGGCGGGGGTGATGATTTCCCATCAGCCTTCTGTTTTGTGGTTTCATTACTTTGTTATTTGGTGTCGTCATTCTGTTCCAATGCAATGTGCGGAACTGGTATTTGTCTCATTATTGAGTAATCATGGTCATGGGTTGAATGAGGGAAAAGTTTTCATGGAAACATGGTTGTTATTTGCTTCAAGGTGTTCACCATGTGAGCTGAGATTATTATGACTAGACAGACTGTGATGAAACGACCGCCTCCCCTCTCATCAGCACTACCCCAAATCCCTTCAATTGCCTCACCTCAGGGCACAATCACGGTCCCTGTTGGGCAGCGATAATGATGCATACCTGAATAGCACTTCATCACTGCTGCCTTTTAAATAGAGCATGCCTCTCTTCAAGAGACTGATATGTTCCCTAGTGCATGCCCAATGGTTTCCCCGTAGGTCCAGGAAGGAAGCGGGAAGGGAATCCCATTTCACCAGAAGTAGTCACCTTACTTGCTTTCCAAGACAAGTTACAGATTTCAGCTGACTGACCAATGGCGCTTTTCCACTACACCAGGGCTGCCCAACCCTGCTCCTCCCGATCGACTGTCCTGGACAGTTGGTCAGCTGACTGACCAAGAGGCCAGTTGTGTGAAGAGGAGTATATGAAGTAACTAACACCTCATCATTGTTGCCCAGTGCATGCACAATGGTTTCCCTGCATGTCCAGGAATGAAGCGGGAAGGGAATCCCATTTTACCAGAAGTAGTCACCTTACTTGCTTTTCAAGACAAGTTACACATTTCAGCTGACTGACCAAGAGACCAGTTGTGTGATGAGGAGTAGCTGAAGTAACTAACACCTCATCATTGTTGCCCAGTGTATGCACAATGGTTTCCCCGTAGGTCCAGGAAAGAAGCGGGAAGGGAATCCCATTTCAACAGAAGTAATCAACTTACTTGCTTTCTAAGACAAGTTACAGATTCCAGCTGACTGACCAATGGCGCTTTTCTACTACACCAGGGGTGCCCAACCCTGCTCCTGCCGATCGACTGTCCTGCACAGTTCAACTCCAACCCTAATTAAACACACCTGCCTTTAATTTCCAAATGACCCTGAAGACCTTAATTGGTTGGTTCAGGTGTGTTTGATTAGGGTTGGAGATAAACTGTGTAGGACAGTCGATCGGCAGGAGCAAGGTTGGGCGACTCGACTCAGCTCGTCTTTGTTTGGTTTCCTACCGTTTAAAATTTGTACCTGTTCCTGCTTTCGGGTACTTTTTTACACCAGGGGTACCCAACCCTGCTCTTGCCGATCGACTGTTCTGCACAGTTCAACTCCAACCCTAATTAAACACACATGCCTTTAATTTCCAAATGACCCTGAAGACCTTAATTGGTTGCTTCAGGTGTGTTTGATTAGGGTTGGACACTTTGTTGGACAGTCGATCGGCAGGAGCAAGGTTGGGCGACTCGGCTCGGCTCAGCTCGTCTTTGTTTGGTTTTCCACTGTGTAAAAGTTGTACCTGTTCCTGCTTTCGGTTACTTCTTTTGTAGTATTGCTAAGGCAATACTAAAATGTCACGTGAAAACAATGCCGACTGCTGATTGGTCAGAGAGAATCATCACCATTCACTGCGTCATCATTACACGTGCCAGATGGAGTATCCAGAATAACCCCGCTATTTTTAAATAGTTTGGCCAGAGATAGTTAAACTAACTACTATTATTATGGCAACTCGGAAGAATACGCCGTGGTCAAACGAGGAGGTGCAGACTTTCCTTTGTTTGGCGGCCGAAGAGAGGATCCAGCAAGAGATTGATAGAGCAACGAGGAACGAAAGGTGTCACTATGACGACCGGGTACTATGTGTGGCGGTACTGTCTACAGTGGAAAACGGGATGAAAAGCGAGCTGTGTCGACTCGAGTTGAGCTGGTACTAGTGATGGAAAAGCGGCACAAGAGACCAGTTGTGTGATGAGGAGTAGCTGAGGTATCTAACACCTCATCATTGTTGCCCAGTGCATGCACAATGGTTTCCCCGTAGGTCCAGGTATGCAGTGGGAAAAGAATCCCTTGACACCAGAAGTAGAGTCGGTTTACGCACTTTGCAAGAACGAGCTAGACCAACTAAGAGGCTGAACATTTGATGAGGTATATCTGTAAATATCACCTTGTCACTGCTGCCTTTAAATGCGTAGCATGCCTTTCCTCAAGAGACTGGTCTCAATGCTGCGCGTCTTCTTGTTGGTGCAAGAAAGGACCTGACAGTTAATACTACACTACCGGATGTAGAGTTTCCCTCCTGAGTTTCTGGGACAAAAGCACATGTTGCAGCTGACCAATCAGCACACTTTGAACCACGCAGGTTCAAGAAGGGTGCTGGCATCTAGTCCCCAACTGACTGGCTTACTTTCCTTGGGAAGCCAAGTTTTCACAGTCTGAAGAAATGTGTATAAATTGTACCTTCAGGGTAAAATACCTTGCAACTGGGGGAGAAGTCTCAGGTAAACCTTTGTGCATTTACAAGATACAAAGGACTACCTTTGAGGGTGCCTTTATTAACACTTCTAGATTTTCATGGTCCGGTTAAAGTGAGGACACCACATGCTCTTTCAGTTCAACTTCATTCTCCCATGTACACTTGATTTCCCTTTTTTAATGTTTTAAATCATTTCCAATAAATGCCTCTCTTGGCCTCTTTGTCTTTGGTCATCCAGCCACATGATGTACTGTAAGTGATGCTAGTCTGGTTTTATTGCAAAGCAAGAAGGTATTGTGATCACATTAAGAGCACTGTATATCCTAAACTAAGGGGGGAAATGCTGGTACATTGACTGGTCCACATTTTATCGTATTCATAAACAGAAATTGGATACATGTGCTTTTCCCTGATTGGTTACAGAGCCCTGTCCATCACTTCTGCTGCAGAGACACATGGCTGAACTCCTTAGTCAAGACAAAGACATGGCTGCCAGTTTCCTCAATAGCGTCTTAAACCAGCTCAACTGGGCCTTTTCCGAATTCATCGGCATGATCCAGGAGGTAAGAAACTTTTGTCATCTCACCACCTTTCTTCTAATATGTTAAACAGAAAATTCAACCCCAAATTCCAGAAGCCAGAAGTGTAAACCCACTGAAACAAACAGCAATTTTTTGAGAGCATCAGAGAGCCAGAGTAAATGTTTCTTTAACCAAAATGGCAAGAGGGTTTTTTGGAGGTGTCCTACAACATTCTCCTAATATACATTGTACATCACCACATTTTTCAATGATTCTCAAACGACTCGACAGATGAATCGGTCTTTTTAAATCTCCTTTTTCCATGAGTCTGGACTCTGGTCCGATTGGCCAGATGGCCCAGTCTGTTGGGATTGGTCTACCACTTACAACGTATTTCGGAAACTTAAGTTTTGTATGAAAGCTTCTAAAAGCTCGCCGATTGTTCACACTGTAAAGACAATAACGATGACATTGCTAACCTCCATCGCAAGGACGACTTGAGCAGGATGTTCTCAGTAATACACCACTGAGTTTGAGGTAGATTAGGTTTAACAAGAGTGTCCATCAATAAACCAATGTGTACATTTCTAATTTATTGCGGTGCACATGCGGGAAATATATCAATAACAGTGCATACATTAGTACGTTAGTGACTATCGTAAACGTCTGATTTAACATAAACGTTTGTAAAACAAATCTGGCTCCATCCTTTATCTTTACTAAAAAAAAAGTAGGAACAACAGACAGTCTGCATTTAAAGACACAGTTTTAGGTAATAGTGGCCCATAGCTGATTAACCGAAGTATTTTAGTAATACAGTAATACCGTGAGTTAGCCTTTAGCAGGAAACGTACACAATATAAAACACAAAATGACATATTTTAATCAACCGGTAAAAAATGTATACATAAATTACTATGCAATCTGGTCTAAATAAACAGAGTACTGATCTGTCTTTCAAAAGCAAGATTCGCAGTTTGCGAATCCGACGTTGAACTCAGAGATTTGAGAAGCAGTCGTCAGTAAAATGACGTTTGAGGGCTGGTCAAGTTCTCGGACAGACAACGTACAACATAGGCGGGCATTATGCAAATGTCTTTTCTAGCTACATTGAACCGTCACGCTGTGGGTTTCGAATTACGTTGAAACGTCTCGTTAAGGCGGTTCAGCGTCGATTCTTTCTTTTGGTAGACAATAGCTTTATTTTAGTTAGCTTAACTTTACAAATTTGCGGAGCGTTTACATTCACAAACAGTTATATTACACACTGCATGAAAGAGAATATTTGAAAAAAAAACATATAGGGGCAATAGGGCATCTTTAATATAAGAGTTAAATCAAACTACTGGTTTAAATTTAAATTCCTCCTCCCGCTGATTAGCCCTGTAATGATGTAACTTTGCACTAACTCAAGTAGAGCCTGTACATTATATATAATTACAATGCAATCATGACTTCCACTTAATATTTGAACTGAATTACCTCCATCTTGCATTTTCTGAGTAAAATGATTCTTTGCAAAGTGCAAGTTATTTAGTCTTTGAAATGTTTATTAGCTTTTGATTGTGTTGATAAGAAGTGCCTAATAACAAGACCACTGCAACTTCTGAAGTAAATGTGAGTGATTTACCCATGCAAATATTAATACCGCAATGCAAGGGTGTTGCTAACGTTTTCTGAGGTTATGGCTATGTGCTTGCTTAAGTGTTCTGAGTAGTCATTGTAGGCATTCCAAGTTGTTTCTAGGCGGTTGCTAGAGTGTTCTGGGTGGTTGCTAGGGCATTGCTAAAGCATTCTGACTGGCTGGTGGTGTGTTGATTGGCAGTTGAAATGAAGTTTTGGTTGCTAGAGCTTGGTAGGCATTTGCTACGATGTTGTGGGTTGTTCAAAGAGATTTGCTTGTCGGTTACTGGAGTGTTTTGATGGTCAGGGTGTTGCTAAGGTACAATTGCTAAGATGTTTTGAGTGCTTATTAGGTGGTTGCTATGAATTTCTTCATGGTTTCTAAGGGCATTGTTAGGCAATTTCTATTCAGTTAGCAAGCATTGTATGCTTAAAGTGATAGTATGCCTTTCTTCAACGACCCACATGAATTTAGGTGTCGTTCATGTTCATTGTACAAACATGGATACGGTCTACATTTAATTTATGTATAACCAAAGCCTAAAACTTAACATGATATTAAACACTATTCTTTTGCTTCTTTGCAAGCACTGATATTTTATTCAGGAAATGCAAATGTAGTTTACCTTGCATTCCATTCACCCCATTAGCAACTTCATCCAGCTGCACACTAATTTCAATTTGGACACCATGGAAACAACCTTTTGGGAAGAGTAGCGTGCCGGCCCCTCCCGTGGAAGGGTCATTACTAAACGCAGACTTTGGAGTCTCAGGGGGAGATACAGAAGAAAGCAAAACCACTATGATCTATAATGGCTGTAAATTAAACCTCAGACGTGAAAGCACTTTCTCACCAGGCTTTATCCTCTACTCTTAAATCAGAGTCTTTCAGGAGAGCTGAAGCTCTGTAATTCTGCTTATTGCAGATTGGACTGTGATTCGTGTACTACTTTGCCTGGAGGTTGACTGGCTCTTAGGAGCGCCTTTCATCTGCAATGATCCAGGCATTAAGAGGCAGCGGTCTCCGGGGGAATTTGTGATGTGTTTACTGCCTCAATTTCAGAGAGCGCTAAATTGGAATGACGGGTAGATGCAGGACAGAATCTGATGAGAAAGTCTAAGCATCAAGACACTAGTTTTTTGTGCACTAAACAGTGAAGTTTTATGCCTAAAGAAAAGAAGAGTAAAATGTGTTTGGTGCTTATGAAAAACTCACTGACATCATGCTAGATGATTGAGGGTGGTTTACAAAGCATTGTTATCCAGTTGTTTTGAGTGCTTGTTATCACGATGCTATGCAGTTACTAGGGTGTGCTGTGTGGTTGTTGGGTGGTTGCTGGGTTGTTGCTGGGTGGTTGTTGGGGGCTTGCTTGGTGGATGTAACCTTTGTTGCTGGGTGGTTGTTGGGGGGTTGCTGGGTGGATGCAGGGTTGTTGCTGGGTGGATGCAAGCTTTGTTGCTGGGTGGATGATGGGTTGTTGCTGGGTGGAGGCCAGCTTTGTTGCTGGGTGGTTGTTGGATGGTTGCTGGGTGGATGCAGGGTTGTTGCTGGGTGGAGGCTAGCTTTGTTGCTGGGTGGATGCAGGGTTGTTGTTGGGGGGTTGCTGGGTGGATGCAAGCTTTGTTGCTGGGTGGTTGTTTGGTGTTTGCTGGGTGGGTGATGGGTTGTTGCTGGGTGGTTGTTGGGGGTTGCTGGGTGGATGCAGGATTTGGGTGTTGCTGGTGTTGCTGGGTGGTTGTTGGGGGGTTGCTGGGTGGATGCATGGTTCTTGCTGGGTGGATGCAAGCTTTGTTGCTGGTGATTACTGGGGGTTGCTGGTTGGATACAGGGTTGTTGCTGGGTGATTGTTAGGGGGTTGCTGGGTGGATGCAAGCTTGTTGCTGGGTGATTGTTGGGGGGTTGCTGGGTGAACGCAAGCTTGTTGTTGGGTGGATGCAGGGTTGTCGCTGGGTGGTTGGTGGGTTGCTTGTTGGATGCAAGCTTGTTGCTGGGGGGTTGCTGGGTGGATGCAAGGTTGTTGCTGGGTGGATGCAGGGCTGATGCTTGGTGATTGTTGGGGGGTTGCTGGGTGGGTGCAAGGTTTTTGCTGGGTGGATGCAAGCTTGTTGCTGGGTAAACGCAAGCTTATTGTTGGGGGGTTGCTGGGTGGACGCAAGGTTCTTCCTGGGTGGATGCTGGGTGGTTGCAGAAGTATTCTGGGCTCATTGGGTCTAATTTTATATCATTCGGTACAACAAGTGATGCAGTCCTGTCTCAACAGTCTAATAATGTCTCTTTTGACTTTGTGCATCTTTTTTATTGTTTCTTTATTTATTCCATCAGATCCAACAGGCAGCTGAGCGACCTGAGAGGAATTTCGTGGACACACGGCAGTTAAAGGTGTGCGCGACCTGTTTTGATCTCTCAGTCAGTCTGTTACGTGTCCTGGAGATGACCATCACTCTAGTGCCGGAAATATTCCTGGACTGGGCCCGCCCCTCCGCCGAGCTGCTGCTGCGCCGATTGGCTCAGGTGAGCGTGATTAACAGCCGAGATGTGTTCTGAAGATGCTGTTCTGAATTCTAAAGCGACATTCAAAACTTGCAAAAGTGCAAAGTAAAGTGAAATTAATTTTATGTTCACCATTAAGATTTTTTTAAAGCAGTTTCATGCAGAACCCTTAGAGTTAATGATCCTGTTTGAAGCAATTATACATTGGGTATTAAACATAAGATTTCTGTTTTTATTTTCTCAGATGCTTGCAATTCACAGGTTTTTCAAAACCTAAATTAACAACACTGAAAAAATTATGAACCTCATTCAAACAATCTGCTTCAAATGAGGTTATATTATGAAAAAAAGTTATTTTTATCTTTTGAAATAAGGCGTCAGTTTTCTATGTAGAACTAGACTAGTCTACTGTATGTGCAGACAAAGAAGCCAGGAACTCTCTCTCAAGTCTAGTGCTATTTTAGTATTTTTTTATATGCTGTTATTTATTAATAATTTGGATTTTAGTTAAAGTTTTAATCATTTTATTATTTACTTTTGCCATTTTTCTTTACATTTTTTTAAGTTTTGAGTTTTTATCTAATATTTATATTTGATTTCATTTTTAAATAGCATGATTAATTTGAATAGGTGTATTTTTTTTGTTAACAATATCAACATTGATTCAGTCCATTCAGACTATTTATTCCAACTAAGCTGAAGAAATCGCCAAGATTGACATACAACAGCACACAAACATAAATATAAAACAATTTTAAATATTTTATATATAAATAATAGTTTTTTCTTAAATATACATGCATGTGTGTGTGTGTATATGTGTATATATATATATATATATATATATATATATAAAATATATAAAATAATTATACACAGTGCACCTACATATATTATGTAAACACAAACTTTTATTTTGTATGTGATTAATCGCGAATAATCGTTTGACAGCCCAATATATATATATATATATATATATATATATATATATATATATATATATAAGGATTACAATGTAAAAGATTAGAATGTAAAAGTTCTTAAAGGTACAGTTGCAGAAACTATTTAGTATTATAATGCTTCAAGGTGGGTCTTTTTTGTCCATCTTTGCGTTGTACCTGATTCGCATGTATTCTTTTTAGTGAATAGGGTGCTTCAGCAGTGGAGATATCATATGGAAAACAAGACTATCAATGGAGGCAATTTGTTTTTTTTTATGAACTCCTCCCAAAATGTTATTAAATTGTAGAGTATAGCCAAAATAGCATAAAGTGTCACAATTCATCTTGCACAAAAAAATCTGTATTGGATGAAAGCTAATGGTCTGGGTTGATTGATCCATAAATGAAGTCCTTTTATTAAATGTGAATGTTCTTATAAGGATGATGAAGAGAACAGTCATCATTAGCAAATGGATGAAAGCCATTTGATGCTTTTTTACATTTATGGACACCGTCAATAAGCAAACACTCAAAAAATGTGTGTAGAAAATAGGGCGCACTTTGGTCTCCGATTACTTAAAACCATTAGAGGAACAAAACCTGTGTTGCTGTTGTTTTTATATATGTGACTTTCTATGGCATTAGTGAATAAACGTAAACAATCTTATTCTGTTCGCTTCATATTCTTAGTTTGTCTCAATTTTACACATTTGAGTGTTGACTGCACAACCCAAGTTGTAACAAAAATTTAAAAAAAATCCTAAAATTATAGGAAATATCAGTTAACAATATTCATTAATTAACAATAACGTAAATTAAAAAAAAAATGAAGGAATGTTTGCATTGAACGTTTTTTTTTCATTTTGATGTACATTTTAATGATTATTGCTCAGAAATCACAAAAATCTGTTTTTTAAACCGTATCTACATGTCAAAAAGTGTAGCAACAGGGTTAAAAACATCATATAAAATACATGAAAAAGAGACCTTAATATTTTATTATTTCCATTAATTATCATTACATCCTAAACTTAATTATCATTTAACATTTAATATTTTCAGTACATCCTCATTTTCTGATGCTGTTTTGTACTCATGGAAAGTGCCATGCAAATGAGGTCCAAGTGTGTATTGTTCTCGGGGCCACTGCATGTTTTCAAGGCCTCGATTACAGAGAAGAAGCCTTTGAAAGTGTATTTTCTGGTGGGTGTTTTCTCAGTGCTTACATGAGCTCTATTCCCAGCAGAGCGTCCATTCACCTGCGGCTTGTCATCAGGCTTTAACTGAAGCACACCTGTGAGCGCAGCAGGCGTCCACACGTCCTTGAAGAGCAGAACCCATCCATTTACAACATTTTCCTGTCCCCTATTTTTAAATACAGTTACATGCATTGTGCAAAGTTTTCACACTTTTTAGAGAGAAGTACCCCATGACATATTTTAACACTCACACCTTCTTCATTAAGGAACAAATTTGCCCCCTTAAATTGATTTTTCCAGTGCATTTTTTACCTTTATAATACATTTATAAAATAAACAATAAAGGGTTAAATTTGTGCTAAATTTACAAAGGGACGTTATCGAGAGCGGCAGTAATGTAGACTGTGCACAATCTATCATATGCACCGTGCTTGTGTGGATGCTGTCAGTTTTGAGTTTCGAAAAAGATGAGGTCATTTGATTGGATGACATGTATTTATGGCATATTATTATGGAGCAATAGGCTATGTCACAAATAAATACAAACCATCCAGCAAATTGAACGTAACCTTTGAACAGATACCAAATCTAGTGCATACAAATGCATATCTGTGCATATCCGATTGTGAGATCTCTAGGCTCGATTTTCTCAGAAATGTGCCTGGGTAGATTTTCTCACAAATGCTGATGAGTAATTGCTCTTCTAAAACAGAAGATGGCGCTAAAATAGGGGATTTGCGAGTCGAGTTTTCGTTTGCAAAGCAAGATCGAGTTTGTTTGCGAGTCGAGTTTTCTTTGCAAAACAGATCGAGTTTTTTTGAGAGTTGAGTTTTCATTTGCAAATCAAGATTGAGTTTGTTCGCGAGTCGAGTTTTTCTTTGCAAAACAGATCGAGTTTGTTTGCGAGTCGAGTTTTCGTTTGCAAAGCAAGATTGAGTTTGTTTGCGAGTCGAGTTTTTCTTTGCAAAGCAAGATCGAGTTTGTTTGCGAGTCGAGTTTTTCTTTGCAAAACAGATCGAGTTTGTTTGCGTGTCGAGTTTTTCTTTGCAAAGCAAGATCGAGTTTGTTTGCGAGTCGAGTTTTTCTTTGCAAAACAGATCGAGTTTGTTTGCGTGTCGAGTTTTCGTTTGCAAAGCAAGATTGAGTTTGTTTGTGAGTCGAGTTTTCGTTTGCAAAACAGATCGAGTTTGTTTGCGAGTCGAGTTTCGTTGGCAAAGTAAGATCGAGTTTGTTTGCGAGTCGAGTTTTCGTTTGCAAAGCAAGATCGAGTCTGTTTGCGAGTCGAGTTTTCGTTTGCAAAACAGATCGAGTTTGTTTGCGAGTTGAGTTTTCATTTGCAAAACAGATCGAGTTTGTTTGCGAGTCGTTTTTGTTTGCAAAACAGATCGAGTTTGTTTGCGAGTCGAGTTTTCGTTTGCAAAGCAAGATTGAGTTTGTTTGCAAGACGAGTTTTCGTTCACAAAACAGATTGAGTTTGTTTGCGAGTCAAGTTTTTCTTTGCAAAACAGATCGAGTTTGTTTGCGAGTCGAGTTTTCGTTTGCAAAGCAAGATCGAGTTTGTTTGCGAGTTGAGTTTTCATTTGCAAAACAGATCGAGTTTGTTTGCGAGTCGTTTTTCTTTGCAAAACAGATCGAGTTTGTTTGCGAGTCGAGTTTTCGTTTGCAAAACAGATCGAGTTTGTTTGCGAGTTGAGTTTTCATTTGCAAAACAGATCGAGTTTGTTTGCGAGTCGTTTTTCTTTGCAAAACAGATCGAGTTTGTTTGCGAGTCGAGTTTTCGTTTGCAAAGCAAGATCGAGTTTCTTTGCAAAACAGATCGAGTTTGTTTGCGAGTCGAGTTTTCCTTTGCAAAGCAAGATCGAATTTGTTTGCGAGTTGAGTTTTTCCTTTGAAAAACAGATCAAGTTTGTTTGCGAGTCGAGTTTTTCTTTGCAAAACAGATCGAGTTTGTTTGTGAGTCGAGTTTTTCTTTGCAAAAAAGATCGAGTTTGTTTGCGAGTCGAGTTTTCATTTGCAAAGCAAGATCGAATTTGTTTGCGAGTCGAGTTTTTCTTTGCAAAACAGATCGAGTTTGTTTGCGTGTCGAGTTTTCGTTTGCAAAGCAAGATTGAGTTTGTTTGTGAGTCGAGTTTTCGTTTGCAAAACAGATCGAGTTTGTTTGCGAGTCGAGTTTCGTTGGCAAAGTAAGATCGAGTTTGTTTGCGAGTCGAGTTTTCGTTTGCAAAGCAAGATCGAGTCTGTTTGCGAGTCGAGTTTTCGTTTGCTAAACAGATCGAGTTTGTTTGCGAGTTGAGTTTTCATTTGCAAAACAGATCGAGTTTGTTTGCGAGTCGTTTTTGTTTGCAAAACAGATCGAGTTTGTTTGCGAGTCGAGTTTTCGTTTGCAAAGCAAGATTGAGTTTGTTTGCAAGACGAGTTTTCGTTCACAAAACAGATTGAGTTTGTTTGCGAGTCAAGTTTTTCTTTGCAAAACAGATCGAGTTTGTTTGCGAGTCGAGTTTTCGTTTGCAAAGCAAGATCGAGTTTGTTTGCGAGTTGAGTTTTCATTTGCAAAACAGATCGAGTTTGTTTGCGAGTCGTTTTTCTTTGCAAAACAGATCGAGTTTGTTTGCGAGTCGAGTTTTCGTTTGCAAAACAGATCGAGTTTGTTTGCGAGTTGAGTTTTCATTTGCAAAACAGATCGAGTTTGTTTGCGAGTCGTTTTTCTTTGCAAAACAGATCGAGTTTGTTTGCGAGTCGAGTTTTCGTTTGCAAAGCAAGATCGAGTTTCTTTGCAAAACAGATCGAGTTTGTTTGCGAGTCGAGTTTTCCTTTGCAAAGCAAGATCGAATTTGTTTGCGAGTTGAGTTTTTCCTTTGAAAAACAGATCAAGTTTGTTTGCGAGTCGAGTTTTTCTTTGCAAAACAGATCGAGTTTGTTTGTGAGTCGAGTTTTTCTTTGCAAAAAAGATCGAGTTTGTTTGCGAGTCGAGTTTTCCTTTGCAAAGCAAGATCGAATTTGTTTGCGAGTCGAGTTTTTCTTTGAAAAACAGATCGAGTTTGTTTGCGAGTCGAGTTTTTCTTTGCAAAACAGATCGAGTTTGTTTGAGAGTCGAGTTTGTCTTTGCAAAGCAAGATCGAGTTTGTTTGGGAGTCGAGTTTTCCTTTGCAAAGCAAGATCGAATTTGTTTGCGAGTCGAGTTTTTCCTTTGAAAAACAGATCGAGTTTGTTTGCGAGTCGAGTTTTTCTTTGCAAAACAGATCGAGTTTGTTTGAAAGTCGAGTTTGTCTTTGCAAAACAGATCGAGTTTGTTTGAGAGTCGAGTTTGTCTTTGCAAAGCAAGATCGAGTTTGTTTGCGAGTCGAGTTTTTCTTTGCAAAACAGATCGAGTTTGTTTGCGAGTCGAGTTTGTCTTTGCAAAGCAAGATCGAGTTTGTTTGCGAGTCGAGTTTTCATTTGCAAAGCAAGATCGAGTTTGTTTGCAAGACGAGTTTTCCTTTGCAAAGCAAGATCAAATTTGTTTGCGAGTCGAGTTTCGTTTGCAAAACAGATCGAGTTTGTTTGCGAGTCGAGTTTTCGTTTGGAAAGCAAGATTGAGTTTTTTTGCGAGTCGAGTTTGTCTTTGCAAACAGATCGAGTTTGTTTGCGAGTCGAGTTTTCCTTTGCAAAACAGATTGAGTTTATTTGCGAGTCGAGTTTGTCTTTGCAAACAGATCGAGTTTGTTTGCGAGTTGAGTTTTCCTTTGCAAAGCAAGATCGAGTTTGTTTTGCAGAATGCTGGATTTGTTTGTTTAATATTGGCACATAATTCGATCCATATTTTATCCGCTAGAAATACATGCTCAGTTAGTTCTGTTTCGTACCCCAGTTTGAAAGCTGCTGTGCTGTAGTAAACGTCAATAATCACCGTCTGCTTGGTGTCTCTGGATTAAATTCTTGGCCGCAGGATGTTGAGCCCATGAGGTGTGCTAAAGAAGCGAAGGGAATAATTATTGCAGTCTCTTTGATTAATGGCCAGATGTGCTTGGTTTGCTCCCTGAAACTGGATCAGGTGAAATCTGTTGCTGTTAAAGGAATAGTTCACCCAAAAATGTGAATTTTGTCATTTACTCACCATCAGGTTATTATAAACCTATATTGCATTGGTTTCTTCTGCAAACACAAAGTAAGATATACTGAAGAAAGTCCATACAGTCGAATTCAGTGGGGTCTAGACCCTATTGATTTTCATGTTGTGTTGTTTCATCTTGTTTTGTGATTTTTTTTTTGGGGGGGGGGGGGGGGGGGGCTGTGCATCACCAAAAATTTGATGATGTGTATCAGGAAACAGGGTCTGCGATAATATATACTGCAATATATTCTATACGAAAGGCGATATATATTGTGATATTTCTTGCTTTTTTAGGAAGAAGAAAGTTGTGTTTTCATCTTGTTTTGTGTTTTTGTTTTGTGTTTCATCTCGTTTTGTGTTCTTGTTGTGTTATCTTGTTTTGTGTTCTTGTTGTGTGTTGTTTCATCTAGTTTTGTGTTCTTGTTGTGTGTTGTTTCATCTTGTTTTGTGTTCTTGTTTTGTGTTGTTTCATCTAGTTTTGTGTTCTTGTTGTGTGTTTCATCTTGTTTTGTGTTCTTGTTGTGTTGTTTCATCTTGTTTGTTTCGTGTTGTTTCATCGTGTTTTGTGTTCTTGTTATGTGTTGTTTCATCTTGTTTGTTTTGTGTTGTTTCATCTTGTTTTGTGTTGTTTCATCTTGTTTTGTGTTTCATCTTGTTTCGTGTTGTTCCATCTTGTTGTTGTGTTTTTGTTTTGTGTTTTCATCTTGTTTTGTGTTTTATTGTTTCAACGTTTTGTGTTGTTTTGCTTCATTTTGTTGCGTTTCACTTAGTTTTGTGTTTGTTTTTGTTTAATCTTTTTTTGTCTTATTTGATTGTTTTGCTTTGCCTCGCTTCGTTTTGTTGTATGTTGTCGTTTAATTTTCTTTTGTTATTGTTTCATCTTGTTTTGTGTTTTTGTTTTCCTTTGTTTTGTTTTGCTTTTTGTTTCATGTCGTTTTATCTTGGGTTTTGCTTCGTTCCACTTTGTCGTCTTGTGTCTTATGGAGAACAGTTTCCTTAATTAGAAGAAATGTCTCATCTCTCTCTTTTTTAATGTACTACGTTTTGTTTTGAAAACATTTTATATTTTATTTTTTTTTATTTTTGTCTGCAGCTCCTGAACCAGGTGTTAAACCGAGTTACGGCGGAAAGAAACCTGTTTGACAGGGTGGTCAACTTGCGTCTCCCAGGTAACTCTAACCAATTTCCTTCTTTTGTAATAAATGAATTGCAAATAGATTTTGCATTTTGTAATTTTGTAATACATTAATGCAAATAGAAGCATTGAACATGAGCCGCATGTTTTAGTTACGCACTTGAGGATGCACTTGAATTAAATTATAGTTATGAAACGCTTAGTGTGCTGTGCTGAATTTAAACCTCTCAGGTATTTCGGTTCGCCCTTGATCGCGTCCCCTGTGAGACAAACTATGGTTTGGTGTAAATTTTCACTTGTTCCTTATATAGCAGCTCGTTTCAAGTCCCAGAACAAATAAAAAAATAATTCGATAAGCGTTTTGCGACGTTCTTGACATCACCTCTGAAACCCTTTGAGAAGTTTGGAAAGTCAGCCTTGCACGCTCAGGGAATGATATTAGACGAATAGGTCAAGAGATTACACGGCGAGTTTCATAAACATAATCCAATTCAGGAGCAGACTGAACCCATCCTGAGGACAGTGTTCAGCCTGACACTGAAGAACGTTACATTTATGATAAATGAGGTTGGGTCAGACACGTAGAATGGTTGACGATGCTGATTTCGAAGTCAGCTCATGCAGAGAAAGAAATCAGTGTTGTCAACCATTCTGCACGTTTGACCCCATCTTTTAGCAATGAAAGTAGAACAGTAAGATGCCGGAGTTTTATAATTCTTGTGTTGTTGATATCTGGGCATGTTTTAACCTTATAATGACAATACCTTAGATTTTAATACTCTTACTGATTTTTAAGTCCAGACCAGGTAGCAGTTTATGTCAAGGATAGATTTGAAGCGAATCTGAATCAGTGGTTAAACAATATGAATTACTAGCTGTTTCTAAATCCGTACATCTCACAGTAGTTGCTATAGACCGCCTTCGGCTTATAACGAAGCCATCTCATCTCTGATGCACACAGTGACTTAGGAGCTTGTTCTCCTGGGTGATTTTAATGTGAACTGGTTGCAGTCAGCCTCTGATGGGCTTAACTGAATGTGTGATACTCTCAACCTTTCTCAGCTAGATGAGACACCTACTTGACCAAATATGAAGGCTTATAAAAAGTCAACATTAATTACAAAATGTTCCACACAGATATTTTATGGCTTCTGTATAGCCTATGCAAATGATGGCAATGAGTTAGAGATACAAAATTACCTAAGCAGAAATCACGTGTTATTGCAAGAAGGTGTGTGAAATATTTTAATGAGCAATGTTTTCTCCAGACATTGCTCTTTATGATTGGGATTGGATCTTCCTTATCCCCGATGTTGAGTTAGCCTTGAAAAATTGAAGTTATGATGGTTTTACATTGGTTCTTAATAGGCATGCACCATTTAAGAAAGTTCGAGTGAAAGGGAGTGATAACCCTCCCTTTAAAGCTGATAAAACTGATTATTTATTGCAAAAACTTTGACAAATTTAAATAATCCTAAGACATTTTGGCAGAATATGAAGTATATAGAAGGGACCAAAAATCCTCTGATTTTCCTTCATGTATAAATACAGATTATTCTAGCATATCTGATAAAGAGCAAATGCTTAATTCTTTTAACAAGCACTTTATTACATTTATTTGAGTCACAAAATCTTTTGCGCTCAAACAATGATTTCGTTAGTGCGGAAACTTGTTTTAAATAGGAGGAGTTCACCTTTGTACATATCAAGAGCTCTGAAAATGAAATGAAGAAATGAAGAAATGAAACTCAAAAGAAATGAAGGTTTTTGATGAAAACATTCCAGGATTTTCTCCATATAATGGACTTCAATGGGAACCAAACGGTTGAAGGTCCAAAAGACAGTTTCAGTGCAAACTATTCAAAGGGCTTTAAACGACACCAGATGATGAATAAGGGTCTTATCAAGCGAAAAAATCGCTCATTTGTATGGTCTACTCCCTGTATGGTGATATCGATTTGCTTCTTCTCATTTTCTTTCCCCTTTGGATGCCGTTTTTCATAGCGCATTCAGATCAGATTGTAAAACTTTAACTCATTATTTTAGATTGTATAACAGAGTAGCCTGGCCCTCTCTGTCCATTAGAAGGAAAATGCACTATTGCCTGTTTATTTTTATATTTGTAAAAATATTCAGGGGTTGTTGCCTTCTTATCTAGGTTGTCTAATTCAAAAGAAAAGTGTTGGGAAATATTCCCTCCGGTCTGAAAATTGTTTTACTCTCTCTGTTCCACTCTTCCATTTGTAAGAAGTGAACTGGGAAAAAGGGCTTTTATGTATGCAAATCCATTTGAATGGTTCATGGTTGTTTAAGAAATGAAAAGCTACACACTCACACATCAAATTAGGGTTAGAACAACTGATGCCAAACACGTAACATGCTAGAAACAGTATAATCACTACAATAGAGTTACGACGGCACTCTGTAGGCCAAAACGCGGAAGTGAGTTAGCGTTTTAGCACTCGCGGTTCCCTCGCTCTGAAGTCTATGGGATTTTTTGCTAAATCGCCTGAAATAAGGTCTGTGGTGAACAAAGCCTCTAAATATTTTCACATTTTGATCTATGACATTAAAAACACAGTCATAACCTGCTTGTGGTTTTTTAAACTTTATTGTGTCTGCTTGTGTTTTTAAAAAACTTAATATAGGCTTCAAAATGTATAAATTTTGAACTAACTTGTAAAGATTATCCTGATAGACAAAACGTGTAAGGGTCACAACTCTTCGTTGAACACAGATCTTATTTTTTGCGATTTTCCAAAAGTCTATGGGCAAAATTAATAGCTTTTCGATCGAGGTAAACCCATGCGCCGCTAGCTTACGAGTTGTCCTACAAAGTGACGTCATCACTTTGGCACTCTATTATGATCCAATCATAAACTCTTAAGCTTTTGCCTTTTCAAATCCAAACATCATTTTTTTATTTCACCACACATACACATTATTCTCTTAAAAACACAAACATGTACATACATGTTGTTCACATATTATGGTAGCCCCGTTTGTGCTATATAGAGTGAATTTACACCTTTGCCATTAACATGTTTATAAATAACTGAAAAAAGTACAAATGTCAGTGCATGTCAAAACATCCCAAATACCCCAAATACTGTACACCTTGGTCCCCAGAGGGTTAACCGAGCAATGTACATATAATGAAGCATTTTACAAAAAAAAAATAGTGTTGCTCCATGAACTTGTGAACACACTTTTGCTAGACACCATTTTTGTGTTTATAATTAACCAGGGTAATTACAATAAATCAGTTTTTTTAAAAATCTAACTACCTATTAAATTCAAATACATGTGTTTACTGTATATTAATACGGTACATATATGTATTAAAGTGATTTTTTTATATATACATACATATTTACATATTTTAAACGACAATGGTTGTGTTTAAAGAAAGAAAAACAGTCAATATTACATTTTCTGTTTTTAAAAACAAATAAAATACATCAATATTACTTAAGAGTGAAGTTCAAATAAACCAAATGGAATTGCAAAAAAGATGATTTTCATACAAAATTCACAAACACTCGCCCCTTCTTTGATCGGTCAGTCGAACAGATAGTCCTGACCTAAACTCATGCCTTTGGTTGATTGTATTATGAACACATATATAACACATATATATATAATATAAACACATATATTATGTATTTTAGCACCCTTAGATTGCTGACCAATCAGCATCCAGAACCAGATCTGTTTTGTTATATATTTATTAGGGCTGATTAATCGCGATTAATCGCATCCAAAATAAAAGTTTGTGTTTACATAATATGTGGGGGCACTGTGTATAATTATTATTATATATATATATATATATATATATATATATATATATATATAAATACACACACATGCTTGTATATATTTAAGAAATATTTTCATGTATATTCTGTATATAGATTTAAATATAATTTATATTATATATAAATATAAATGTTTTATATATAAATAATATTTTTTTTCTTAAATATACATGCATGTGTGTTTTTTATATATATACAAAATAATTATACACAGTGCACCCACATATATTATGTAAACAGAAACTTTTATTTTGGATGCGATTAATCGCGATTAATCATTTTGACAGCCCTAATATATATATATATATATATATATATATATATATATATTACCTGAGCCACTAATAAAACCATGTGTTATTTTCTGTGTAGGCCTGGAGAGTGTTGACCACTACCCCATTCTGGTGGCTGTTACCGGGATATTAGTGCGCATTCTCGTCGACTCTGATAAACACGGGTGAGTTTGTGGCTTTGTTTTGCTTTATTTCTCCGTCTATATTATGGGATTTCCATACAGTATTTATGGGCATACTTACTGACGCAGATGAAGAAAATGAATTAAAATAATATATAGTCCAGTCCAGCTTTACACAAACCAAGCGTCTGTTTTATTTGTTCCTGTCTGGATTCGGTCCGTGAGACTCCATGACTTTGTTTCTGGTTCAAGAGCGTTTTCCTGTTCAAAGAGCACATTTGTTGTGTGGAAATGGGCACACGGCAGAGGTGTGTGTGTATGTGTGTGTCTTGGCATGAGTTGAGTTGGATGGTTAAATTGCACGCGCTGTTGCCTGAGGGAAGTCTGACACCCACCGTGTCCCTGTAGTGTGTCTGTGGGTCAGAGCAACAGGATTCGGGACAGAACCTGTCCTGTGGGCAGGTGGAATGTAATAACCAGCTCCTGTTGAAAGAAATGGGACAAACGAGGTCTCCGGTTCATCACGAGTGCTCTTAGGATTTTGAAATTGTTTTCACTATAGGCTGAAGGTTTATGGCTATTTTGTTCTTTTATTTATAAAGTATTTGTATTAACGATCAGAATGCACACTACCACACTGTTTAACACGTTTATGCACCAAAGATTCATTGGATTGAAGTGTGACAGTAGAGATTTTTTTTTTTTTTTTTTTTTTTGAAAATGATCAAAAATCCTGGCAACTTTTTTTCAAAAAAAACGCTGGCGGGGAAAGAGTTAAAAGGATATTCCTGCATGTTGCTGAAATCTGATCTGGACCTCTGATCAGTCATGTTCCCCGGATGCTTTGGACTTCCTCGGCACACAAATGAGTTCGGAAACGGGTCTCCGGAAGAATAATGAACCGTTGTGAGATCTGATTCCTGGAAAAGCCAGACGGCATGGTGTCTCGCTGAGCAGATGTTTAACATTTCACAGGCTTCAGACGGAAGGGCTTCTGTCGAAACATTCGTTTTATGTGCATGAATCCAGAACGAATCAATGCTTTAGAGATAATAGAGAAATGTAGTGTACAGATATAGATATCAGATACATTTGAAATGGTCTCCAACACAAGAAGAACTGCATCCATTAAAACCTCACTATCATATTATAGTAACACTTTACAATAGGGTTTTATTAGTTAGCATTATAACTATGTCTTTGTTAATGTTGATCTGATCATTTACGAATGGATTTTATAAGATCAAAAGTTGGATTTGTTAACATTTGTTAAAGGAGACATATCGTGCTTTTAAATCATTCATTTTTACTTATAAATCATACATTTGTGGTCTATATAAAGCATAACTGCAATGTTTGGGTCTGAATTCCACATTATTATAGCTCAACAGGCCCCTTTTCTACCCCTTTTCTGATGTGCTTCTGTGAGCGACCCGTTTCGAAGCGTCCCCTTTAAATAAAAAGGAGTTGCGTCTTTCCCCGCCCGCTCTCCAGGTCGCTGAGTTCACGGTCGGTTCAACTCCCCGCGTTCGGCCATTATTGTAGTTTGATAAGAGATATACGATTACTATAGTTTCAAAGAACATTTTTATTCACACGTTAACAAAATGTCAACAACGGAAGACTTGTCCATCAAGCGTTACGTATTCAAGCCAGAACGAGCAATTTGAAAAAGACGACAAACCTGCAGAACAACGTCTTCATATGGATGCAGTGGTATGTAAAGTTAAGTTAACTATGTTGTGTTATTAGTGAAAGTCGACTATTTCTCTTGTTAAAACAAGCACACTGACAAGATAAATGACTACAGTCTAATCTTACCACTAAAAATCTGTATGATAATAATATGATAACTTGCGTTTAGAAAGCATCAGAAAACACAGCAGCTAAATGATAGAAGGAATTTACCCCTCATTCAGACGAAGTCGATCGGCAAACCCTTCTTTATACTGGCGGAGGTTGTTGGATTGGGGATCCTTGAAGTGCTTCAGGTCACTACATCCAACAACCGAACATTTTGACTAGTCCTCCCGTAACTTCTGCATCATTGAGCTTGGACTACAAAATCGGAGCGAGAAATAATAATGGCGGATTGCTCGAAGTGTTGGACCGGTAGTCAATGTCCTTATTTGTCAGTTCCGCCGCAAATCCTGTGACGTTATTGTTCAAAAAACGTAATAGACAACAGGAAAATCCGAACAGGTTGAAAAATATGACCAAAACAGAATATAAAGATATAAACGAAGCACCTGAAGAGAATAATTTCATCTTTTCTGTACTTATAAACACTCCAAATATACAACAAAATGCATTTAAGGGCTAAAAAAGTGGATTTTGCATGATATGTCTCCTTTAATAAACTATGAAGGAACATGAATATTTTTATGAACTAAAATTAACAAAGGTAAAAAAAAAATACATTGGCCATTGTTAGTTCACGTTAGTTAAAGCATTAACTACTCTTAAAGGAGTAGTTCACTTTTTAAAAAACTTTTTCTGATAATTTACTCACCCCCATGTCATCCAAGATGTCCATGTCATTCTTTCTTCAGTCGAAAAGAAATGAAGGTTTTTGATGAAAACATCCCAGGATTTTTCTCCATATAATGGACTTCAATGGGAACCAAACGGTTCAAGGTCCAAAAGACAGTTTCAGTGCAAACTGTTAAAGGACTTTAAACGATTCCAGACGATGAATAAGGGTCTTATCAAGCGAAACGATCGCTAATTTAATAAAAAATAAAATAAAAAGTTTCATTTTTATAAGCTCAAATGGTCGCCTTGTGATGCGCGTCCGTGACTCTCCTGTTCGAACTCGTTCATCAAAATGAACAAATCTTTTTTTGAGTCATTTGGTTCATTCAATGAACGAAAATGAACGAATTGACTTGGAAAAAGATTCATTCATTTTGATGAACGAGTTCGAACAGTAGAGTCACGGACGCGCATCACAGAACAGAGCAAGGCGAGCATTTGAGCTTATAAAACTTAAACTTTGTTATTTTATTTATGAAATGAGCATTCGTTTTGCATGATAAGACCCTTATTCATCGTCTGGAATCATTTAAAGCCCTTTGAACAGTTTGTAGTTTGCACTGAAACTCTCATTTGGACCTTGAGCCGTTTGGTTCCCATTGAAGTCCATTATATGGAGAAAATCCTGGAATGTTTTCATCAAAAAACCTTAATTTCTTTTCGACTGAAGAAAGAATGACGTGGACATCTTGGATGACGTGGGGGTGAGTAAATTATCAGCAAAAGTAGACTTTATTGTAAAGTGTTTGCATTATGGCTAATTTGAGCTGCTACTCTTGTTCATTATTCTGTATGTGCAGTGCAGCGTCTTATGAGCTGAACAATTAAATTTAACGATTATTGCTCATTTTTTTGTATTAAATTGCCCGCAACATTTCAACCCAATGCAATATGCAGTGCCATATAGCATAAAACAACAAGGACATAACCGTTTACAGCATCGATATTAAGTGTTAAAATCAGATATAAATGTAAATTTGCTGCGTTTTCATCTTATTTTTTGTTCTTGTGTTTTGTTTCAAGTCAGTTTGTTGTAATTTGAGTTGGAAAGAAAAACATGCAAGTTGACAGAACTTAAAAACCCGAAAAAGCTTTGTGCTTTTCCACTGTTGCCCACGGCAACTGCACTGATTACCCAGAATGCTCGTCTCCGCTGAGCTGTGGTGTTCTCTTATCTCCTCGAGATGGTCTCCTCTCTCCACGTGCGCTGATAACACCTGACCTTTCTCCTTGAATGTCACCGGTCTTCGTGTGCTTGTTTTAGAAGGTCTTATAAGGTCACAGTATCCCAAACACACATTGGAAACAGGTGTCAGGTCGCTTGTGTTTACAAGTGAACCACGACAGAAGATGACCTTTCCAAACCCGCTATAACACCTCGAGTAAAAGCTAAGGCGGGAAACAACCTTTTTCCGCGAGTGTTTAGAAGCGTGCAGCATCTTCACTTTCCTCATTCTTCCATCACTAATGGTTTGCTCTGACTTGAAAGCCTCGATAACCGAGTTTGGTCGTAGATATCAATCTCTATGTTCAGAGATATTATTGCATTATGACTGGAACTGCAACGAGAGGATGCTTTCATTGCCAAGCAACTTCAACTTGAACTAGTCAACAAGACTCGGTTTGAATGAGTGTATTCAATGAACTGCCGTTCCATTTCTAATGAATTAATTGGAAAAATCTACAGTACGTTTAACTGAAGGCTTTGATTGGTATATTTAGGTCAATTATTCTTCAATTTGGACCAATTCTTTGTGTTATTGGAATAAAAGATGTTTAAGTGAAATCAGAATGGAGTTTATTAGGATTCTCTCGTCCCTTCCTCTTATTTCTCCCTGTAAATTGGCTCTGAAACACCTCTGCTTTCATCAGATGGTAAATGGGGAACAAACTGAACTGCTGCTAAATTTGGCGTATCATATCCGGCACGAATCGCTAATGAAGAAATAATTGGTGTGACACCTGGCACCTTCCCTCTGCCCGATTTGCTCGGGGTGTGGGGACTTGGTCACGGTTTGTCGGCACTATTGAAACTTCCATTGAGCTCATTGACTTCATTTGTATGCATGTTTTGATATGCAAGTGGGCAACTTGAGTTTTTGATTTAGTTTTTCACAATTTTGAATTCAAGCACAGCAAATCAAGCTTGAAATTAAAAGCACCCGTTCGGAATGACTCAGTTAGTCCTGATTGAACATGTCGTTTATTTCATCTAGAGTTCTCATGCATTCGCATTTAAAATGTTCAATTCACAAAGCTAAAATTGCAGATTTCCGTGCAAAATAAGCTCGCAATTTCGTTGCAGAATAGTCACGTGTCTTAGCAGAGAGCTGAAAGATGTTGCGTTTGCTTCACATAAGAGCAGCCGTTTCCTTTACTGGGAACCAAACAGTTCAAGGTCCAAAAGATAGTTTCAGTGCAAATTGCAAACTGTACAAAGGGCTTTAAACGACACCAGGCGATGAATAAGGGTCTTATCAAGTGAAACGATCGCTCATTTAATAAATAAATAACAAAGTTTAAGTTTTATAAGCTTAAATGCTCGCCTTGCTCTGTTCCGTGATACAAGTTTGTGACTCATGTTTGAACTCGTTTATCAAAATCTTTTCCCAAGTAAATTTGTTCGTTTCGTTTCGAAAAAAAGACTCGAAAAAAGATTTGTTCATTTTGATAGACAAGTTCGAACGAGAGAGTCACGAATTCGCATCACAGAACAGAGAAAGGCGAGCATTTGAGCGTATAAAACCTAAACTTTGTTATTTATTTTTTTAAATGAGCGATCGTTTCGCTTGATAAGACCTTTATTCATCGCCTGGAATCGTTTAAAGCCCTTTGAATAGCTTGCTTTATACAAAGGCGTATGAATTTAATTGATTAATAAATGACTAAAGTTTAAAAAGGTACATGTAATAATGATCAGAATATATATTTAAGAATATTCAGAATGTAATAATCAGATTCAACATTTTACATTAGTCAGAATATAAAAATGATCAGAAGTAGCATTTTATAATAATGAAAATGCAATCATTTTCATTATTATTTTATTTTTATCTATTTAATTTTATTATTTTATAATAATTAAAATAAATAATCAGAAAAAAATATTAAAAGTCTAAATATTTTATAATAATTGCAATATTATTAATCAGAATAAGCATTTTGTAATAGTCGATTTTATAATAAGCTGAATAAATATTTTAGAATGATTAGATCGTGATAATAATCATAACAAGTATTTTATAATAAGAATTAACATTTAATTATAATATAATAGCTACGTAATAATAATCAAAATAAACTTTTCATAATGATTCATAATGTATTTCACAATAATACGAATGTAATAATCAGAATACACATTTTATAATCAGAAAGTTTGCAAACATTTTGTAAGAATAAGCATTAACAATAATTATAATAATTGAAAGTATTTACTGATGATCAGAACAAGCTTTTTATAATGATTAGAATGTAATAATCATAATACACATTTCATAATAATCAGAATATAATAACCTGAATAGACATTTTATAATAATCAGAATAAACATTTTTTAAATTATACGTGGTTCATCCAGAGCCTTTTTGTTATATATTTTGTTGTGATGAATAATCAATTTTCAACTATAGCATACACTCTAAACTATTCGTTTGCATTTATAGCAGTGAATCCTATCCGATGTTGAACGGGTGTGGATGGCACCAGATCTATTTATATAAATGTTAAATATATTACTGGAATATTTAATTCAATGACCACCGTTTTGTGTTTTGGTTGTGATTTGTCTGCTAGGCACTCAGTTTTACATCAGTTATGATTACATAATGGAGTGACCATTAAGAATATGGCTAATTGAATTTCAGCAGCTGTATGGGAAATGCATGATAGATCTGGTGTATAATAGCCAGGTTTGGCTCAGCTCGGTCTTGACGCTCTCAATATGACCCGAGGTCAGTTCTCTCAGCGACTGAGATGATTCATGTCCGTTTAGCTCTTCAAATCTCCTGTCATCTCCTCCAGACCGCCTGTAGTTTTCCACAGGAACCAAAGAGCTTTGTGGGACCTCTGCCAAGTTCCTCGGGTGCGGTTGGTCCAGCATCCCTCATCTTTTGGTGTCGAAGGAACCACATTGAGCCATACCAACAAACAATATGACATTATTATATACAGTATTTAAAAAAGAGGTTCTAAACCTGTGCGACTGATTGACTTCTGTCGAACACAAAAGAAGGTATTTTGAAAGGACCCCATTGACTTTCATTGTATGGACAAAATGACTTAAAATTGACTTCCTGAAAGTCAGTAGGGGCCAATTTTTGAAGTCCATTGAGTTTCATTGTATGAACAAAAGCACTTAAAATTGACTTTCTGTGGAGTTTAATGTTGCTCTCCAGTTCTGCTCATCATCTTGGAGTTAAGAACCGACGATGATTATGGTAAACGATGACATTTCTATCACAATAATAGAAAATAACTGCTCTAATGAGCTGCTCATTGTATCCTGTCCTTCAGAGGTCCCTTAAAAACGTCTAACTTGAGGTCATAAAGGATCCCAGGGCACTTAACTTAAAGAGTAAGGAGTTTTACCTTGGTTTCGACCTTGGTCTTTGGGATAATTTCCCCCAAAGGTCCATTAAGACCTTTTTCTAATAACCTGTCCACCTCCAAATAGCATAATGGTGATGGACTGCTGCAGTTTTGTCCAAAGGTGGAGGTCAATGGAAGTTCTTCAACAGAGGTTAACCCGCTACCCTTTTGAGAAAGTTCTGTGGCTGTACCATGGCACACTTACAATGATAAAATCAAAAAATATGATGATAAAATCATGGTAAGTTGTGTTTATGCTGGCCACTTTAGCAAAATTTGAAAAAAAGTGTTGCCAATTTCTAAATTCGCTTAACCCTTAGCCCTTGAGTTTGTATTTTCTAACTATAAGCGACAAATATAATATCTTTAAGGATATTAGAAAAGAACCAGATGTTATGAACGTGTCCTGCGTGAGATATGGAGGTAAAGACGTCCATCTAGCACTTGTTTACAATGAAATACAATGAAAAAGTGGAAGTGGAAAAAACTGAATACTGAATTCACATGTTTATATACCATTGTACTTACATAATAGCCCAAGAAAATCATGAAATGGTACGTTTTTGTTAGCGTAACGTTCTGCAACATTAACCGAGCTAGTGCTATAATGAAATAGCAATGCATCGATGCTAATATGCTGCCTGAAAATAAAGCACATGGCAGATAAAGAGGCATTAGCATCATTAGCATCATTTCGTCTGGTTTAGCCTTTGTAGACTGTGTTTGTTTTGACACTCTCGCATTTGTTAGCGGCTCATTCATATGCAAGACTCGTTGAAGCAGAGCCAAAAGTGTGTCAGTTAGCCTCATTTTAATTAGCCCATTTCTCCTTTAGCCCACTGAGAAAAGCTAAGAGAGGACAAAGCAAAGCAGCATTAACACTGGCGTCAACTTCCATTAGCTGAAGCGTCAGACATGTTCTTCTCTGCAGCTGCTGCTACTTAAAGAAAGTGGACGACGCTAGTGCTTTAGTTCTTAGCATAGCATTGCTGCTATTTTGAGAAGCTAATGAAACAAATGGCTACATTGAACATCATTCACAAAGTGTGATACACCGTACAGAAGGCAGTGCATATGTCGAGATTAGTAACGCAAAGAAATTACGGCAAACTACATTTTCTCCGAATAAAACAACAACGTATCGGCTAAATTAGCTAGCGCTTCTGAATTGTTATTAAGGGAAAGATCAATCTTGAAAACTGCGTCGAACACGGTAAGAATTACAATCCCCTTATGGTCAATAGTTTCATCCATTCAAGCTCATCTTTGATCACCAAAATGACAGCAGCTCTATCCAGTGTTTCTTAAAGCAGATTTTCAAAATTAAAGCAGCTCTATGCAGTTTTAGCATGTTTGTGGGCGTCTCTTGTTGCAGTCTCCGATATTTTGTTATTGTTGTTCCATCTTTTTAGTTTAGTTTTCTGTCGTGAAACAACACGCTAGGCCAGTTTTACCACCTTGTGGAACAACTAATTAGTGCAAAACAAGTCAATGTGCATGTACAAAGTACTGTTAATCTGGTGAAGTGTACTTTAGGTTTAAAACAGAGAGGTGTGACTTAGCGGTTAGCAAACATGCTACTATACATTCGCTCAGGCAGACAGCGTTCCAATCATCATTTCTCATCCTCTTGTACTTCACATTAATAAAAGTGGCTAAAAGGCCAACATTAATATTAAAACCCACCTGGTAAAAGCATTTGTAAACTTGTTTACTAGCCGTTTAGCTAACTTTTGCTAAATAATTAGGAAATGCGGGCTTAAAACAACGAATAAATCATTCTCAATGTTTTATCTTTAGGTGAACATGCATTAACGCTGAATTGTAAAGGTTCTCTTGGAGAACTGCAGAGTTTGACTGGCGTAACACAACAGTGGGGTTCAGCAGCAGTGCCAGACAGCGCACACATACGCCGCCCCAATCTCTTGTGGAAGAAAAAAAATCAATTTAGATAATTCGCCTCCATTATTGTTGGCTAAAAGGCATCAGATACAGCTTGCAGTGCTGTACTAATTAGATTGTGACACAGTGTAATTGGCTTTAGCAGGTTTCGGGGAAGAAATGGACGATGGGGAGGAGGGGAACATTTCAACACCCTGAGCAGGACGTGCTGATAGCCTCCTGTCCACCGATTCTGGCGCTGTGAATTGTTCTCCCTGTCTAATGAATCTCACTAACAATATGTACTGGGGTGATCTTTTTCACCTGAATAGTGAAACCATTTTTTTGGACAGGGCAACACGGTTATACTATGTTTTCTTTATTAATAAGGGGGGATTGTACCATGGTAATATAATCTGTTAGACTTGTGCAGAGGGAATACCATTCGACTCACTCACTCACTCACTCACTCACTCACTCACTCACTCACTCACTCGACTCACTCAATCACTCATTCGACTCACTCAATCACTCATTCGACTCACTCAATCACTCACTCAATCACTCGACTCACTCACTCACTCACTCACTCACTCACTCACTCGACTCACTCAATCACTCACTCGACTCACTCACTCATTCGACTCACTCAATCACTCATTCGACTCACTCACTCACTCACTCACTCACTTGACTCACTCAATCACTCATTCGACTCACTCACTCGACTCACTCACTCACTCACTCGACTCACTCACTCGACTCACTCAATCACTCATTCGACTCACTCACTCGACTCACTCGACTCACTCACTCACTCACTCGACTCACTCAATCACTCATTCGACTCACTCACTCGACTCACTCACTCACCCAGTCACTCACTCGACTCACTCGACTCACTCATTCGACTCACTCACTCGACACACTCACTCGACTCACTCACTCGACTCACTCACTCACTCGACTCACTCACTCACTCACTCGACTCACTGACTCACTCGACTCACTCACTCACTGACTCACTCACTGACTCACTCACTCACTCACTCAGTCACTCACTCACTCACTCGACTCACTCACTCACTCGCTCACTAACTCCATTCATTCCACTCACTCACTCACCCACTGACTCTCTCACTCACTTGACTCACTCACTCACTCACTAACTCCATTCATCCCACTCACTCACTCACTCACTCACTCACTCACTCACTCACTCACTCACTCACTCACTCATCCACTGACTCACTAACTCACCCACTGACTTACTCACTCACTCTCACACTCACTCCTTATATCACAATCACAATATTGACCTCAATAATCGCAATATTCCTAGTCAGGGCTGCACAAAATAGCGAAATGTACGATATAATATATGACTTAATGTGACTGTCATTGCAAACGCTGAAATTCAATTACAGAAATCCATGCTCTCTGTGTTTAAGGGTGAAACATAGCACTGTATTCATTTACACGCGCACAGCTCATGATCCTGTTTCAGTGAAAAAACGAAACGCACTATATATTGAAGAAAACTGCATGTCGCAATGTCTTTTTTTCCTGTTAGAATGAGTAAAGAACAACTCATTTTATCGTTGTTTAATTTGTTTCTATGCGTCAAAATCTGATCTTTAATATCTTTACAAAAGTAGATCAATGACTTGTTACTCGGTAAACATAGAGAAAATACTCTATGGGTTTCATTTTCTTTATTGAAGGCCTTATTTCCCACCTCAAGTCAGTTTCATGCTGTCCTGTCATTCCCACAATGCATCATTATAGGTCACATTCACAGTCACATTTTAGCATTTCAAGCAGAGGGAGGGATTCATATATTGTCATTTAGTTTCATTCATTATTGCTTTACACTGGAAATGAAGACAGATGTGGCATTTGCAAACATGATTTTTCAACCAGAAATTGTAAACATCATTGTGTTTTATTTAATTATCAGCATTGTTTTTCCTGGCTGACACACAGTGTGTGGGCAGAGTTTGCAGGAGAGGTCTTTGTGAGTTTGTAAGAAGAGAAGCGATTGAAGACTGCATTAGTTTGGCTTCTCGTGGTGTAAAGCCTGAGATGTGTTCGTCCTCTTATCCGTGGTGATTATTGTGGAGGTGCACGAGTGGTCCATATGTCAAGGCCAAGGGGCTGCTGCGTTACCGCTGGTTTCCATTGACGCGTCTTGAGAGAGAGGAAAAAAAAGAGAAAGAATAAGAACCGAGAGTGTACAGCCACAGGCAAAAGCAATCAATTGAGGATTTTCTCTATATTGCGCCTCTGACATTTGATACTTCCTTCTGAAATACCTGAAGAAGAATTTGTCATTGTGGATTTGCTAGATTATTAAAACAATAGTTCACCTAAAAGGAAAACCTCAGTTTTCAAAAGATAACCTCAAAATTACACTCGCATTTAATACATTGTATGGAAACGAGCGGCTTGGACTTTCTACAAAATGTCTCCTTTTGTGTTTCACGGATGCAAGAAAATCCTGATGTTCATCAAGTTTGCATATTCCTTTAACCTTCATCCCATTTCTCATTTATTACATCCGCGTCTGTCAAGGACATTTCAACACAAAGCATCACATTCCTGTTGCTCCGTCATGCATTTGCATGTGTGTGTTTGCGCCCATCTGACCATCTCTGGCAGGAACGACTTTCTCACTCGTCTAGAAGTGACGAGATGACCATCTTTTAAAAGTGTGATGGCCAGTGAGTTTTAAAGGTTTCAAAGCGACGTTTTCACAGCAATGCCATAGAAGAACCATTTTTTTTGGTTCCCAAAGAACCTTTCAGTGATCAGTTCATTTTATATATATATATATATATATATATATATATATATATATATATATTAGTGCTGTCAAACGATTAAAATATTTAATCGCGATTAATCGCATTAATGTCATAGTTAACTCGCGATTAATCGCAATTAATCGCACATTTTTATCTATTCTAAATGTCTCTTGATTTCTTTTGGCCCATTATTTTTTCTCATTTTAATGCTCTTATCAACATGCAAAAGTGGATTGGCTTGTTTTGTGCAAATGTTTTTTATTTATTTATTGAAAACAACATATACAGAAACTGTGTTCAATTTTACACTAACATTTTCACTTGGAGCAAATAATCTCTCACACAACGTAACACGGTCCATCAATAAAAGAGTAAATGAAATACTGACGAGGTCCTGATATTGACGAGGGGGTGGAGAATTCGCATCAGCTGTGCGTGTGTGTGTGTGTGCGTGCTTGTCAATCAAGTGGTGTTTCAGACTGGACGTGCTGCGACGAAGATAGCTTAGTTCACAACGACAAAACACAGATCACTTTGGTCTTGTCAATTGAACCATTTGGCAACTTTTAAAAGTAAACTTTCCTTTCAGAATCTTATTGGCATCCATTTTGGCGTCTCGCGCTCATCATTCACTTAAAACGTAACGTTAACCAACTATTTGGTCGGCTTGCAAGCCCAAACAAGTGTGTGTGTCGTGCCTGTTTTGTTTCCGGTCTAGCTACAGTAGATCCGCTCACGCTTTGGAGACGGATTGATGTAAACTAACAAATTAGCTAGATCCGCTAACTCAATATGACATCATGTCTTTTGCGTAAACATACACGCCACTTTCGAGTCAAGTAGCGTGTTATCTCTACGCATTTTGAGCTATCCGCGTGTATGCATGTATGTCTACACCATTAATGTCCGAGTGATTCCGCGTGTCTGTACACGTTGTCAAATGTCGAAGCGAAACGAAGCAAAATGTAGATCTACATCTGGGGAGCGATGTTTTTTTTTCTTAGGATGGTAAGGGAAGACTCATAAATGGTATTAACCCCAGTGACGGGTAGGTTTAGGGACGGGGTTGAGGTAAGTCATATATTTATATATACACTAGTAACGTTAAGTCAACGGCGTTCATAAACACGCTGAAAAGTGATTATGTGTGTTGATAGCACGCCAAAAATGGAAATACGAATTGGCGTGTCATACACACACTACTTCATGAGATCAGTCTGGCTCACTAGATCTGCTAGCTAGATCCGCTCACGCTTTGGTCGACGAAGCAACTTAACGTCCTCGCGCGGCACAAGCCGTTGAAATGAATGGGTTTCATACATAGACTGTAAAAAAAACAGCCCGACGCCGCGTCCTGTTGCAAAAACATGTGAAAAAAAACCTACAAAGTTTGCTAGGCCAAAAAGAGCGTTAATCCGCGATAAAAAAAATAACGTCAAAGCCGTTAAAATGGGTTTGTGTTAACGTGGTTAATAACGCGTTTAACTGACAGCCCCAGCATATTTAGATATATAAATTAGAATTTTCCCCCCCAAGTGTTAGAAATATTTATTTTTTTTAAAAGAATCTCTACTATATTTATAACGCCAATAAAGTGCCCCATTCCAGCCTATAGCCAGTAGCCTCGATAGACCAAACATGATACAACATATCCGCAAACAGTCACGAAATAGAGTGACGGATTGATGTAAACTAACAAATCACACCTGAAATTGATTAGCAGCAGTAGTTATGGATGTGTTATGGGAAATATTGAGGTAGAAGAGCAGGCAGGGTTTCTCCAGAGCCCTGCCAGAAAGAAAACATGTCAATATATATCTCTTGAATCTAAACCCTTTGGCATGATCATCTTCACTAACTGTTCACTTCCAAACCTTGACTCACTCATCTCGCAGTTTACGTGTCTGTCAGAGCCACGGGAACGTGTGTCACCTTCTCACTAGCTCTGCGGTGACTCATGGACGTACAGAACGTTAGCTTTTCTTTTTTCTTGTTGTGCTTAAAAATCTGAGATTTGTGGGGTGTTTTTAGACAGTTATGATGATAAGTAGTAGACTGAGGTGGCAGTATTCGGCTGTGAGACTGCATAGGTGGTCAATGGTCCCGATCGGTAAATACTGGTTCACTGCAGCCATTACGAAAGCATTCGAGTGGAGCTATTGAATTGCAGAATTGCTCCCTAGTCAGGACGTTTGCAGAGTGAAAGAAAAGAGCTGTTTCAGGGTGTGCAGTTTGCTTCTCTTCGTACTTCTGGCTCAGACCCAAAATGAAAATGATATGCAGTCAAACCAAAAACACTGATTCAGTTTTTGATATTTGTTTCACTAGTGGGTGCAGGACACTATAGTTGTTTATGTAAGTGTGGATAGCAAAATTAAGTAAACTGTGACTTATTATACCCAAAGATTCTTCTTACAGTGACTACCAGTATACTCTCAGAAAAAAAGGTACAAAAGCGGTCACTGGGGCTGTACCTTTTCGAAAGGTAAACTTTTGTACATTTTAGGTGTTAATATGTACATTTTAGGTGCTAATAAGTAAATTTTAAGTGTTAATATGTACATTTCGGGAGCTCATATGTCCATTTTAGGTTGTAATATGTACATTTTAGGTGCTAATACGTACATTTTAAGTGTTAATATGTCCATTTCGGGAGTTAATGTGTCCATTTTAGGTCTTAATATGTACATTTTAGGTGCTAATATGTACATTTTAAGTGTTAATATGTACATTTCGGGAGCTAATATGTCCATTTTAGGTCTTAATATGTGCATTTTAGGTCCTTATATGTACATTTTAGGTTCTAATATGTACCACTAAGTACCAATACGCAGCCTTTGGGTACAAAAGTGTACCTTTTGAAAAGGTACAGCCCCAGTGACAGCTTTTGTACCTTTTTTTTCTGAGTGTAAAATATGTACAATTTTGGGACCACAAATTTAAAATTTTGACCTGACACTTTAACCTGACTTAATGTGTTTTCTTTAATTGCTAATGCAACCTTTTTACGCCATAGACTGAACAGAATGAAGCATTGCTTGGTAATTTGTTGAGCTAAATTGTTATTAGTTGGTAGCTGACAGATATTCAACATAATTCATTTGTGCGAGAGTCTAGCAATAGGACGGACAAAACTAGTGAAATATCAACTGATTCGATAACTCTGAGTTCTTGTCATATTGTATTACCATTTTCTAAACTATAACGAATGAACTGAGATAATTTGTGGTGTCTGAATAAATTTTGGTTTGACGGTATTTAGTCCTTTGCTTTTATTGATTTTTTTTGTTTTTTATATTTTTGTGTTTATAGGCCTGCTGTTTAATTTTTCGACTAAAATAAAACTTTAACTTATACATTAAGATTGTTGTGTATATTGCCTAATTGTAAACTTGTTCAGAAATGGTGACCAAAATCGTAAAAAAAGCCAACTTAAAAAAAAAATCGTTAAACGTCATTTAAATAAACAAATATTCGAATGTTAAAATTTTTATGAGCCGAAATATTCGAATGCGATATTTATGAAAAATGCCCATCCCTAGTTAAAATACTGTATAACATCATGAGAATAACATTAAGTTTAAAGTTATTCTCATGATTTCTGAAAATAAATCATGAAGGAAAAACGACAGCATTGCATTTGAAATGATTCGTTTCAGCCTTTTCGAATGGAAGTTCCCCAAACTGGAAGTGCCACCCATAATTCAAAACGCAGTAAGGTCGTCAGGAATAAGGTCGATTGTTAGTTCTTCTGATGTTTAGAAATAATCCCACTTCTTCCTTATGTTACCTTGGACACATTTCTGAACATCAAATTGCTGCCAATGTAATAATAGATGTAGTTTGACGTCTTACGCTGGTGTCTTTTAAATGACATTTAAAAATATATATTCAAATAGCAAATTAATTTAAATTGTAATATCGTAGTATTCCTGTCTGAGTGTGTTTAAGTCTTATTTTTGCATTTAGTTTTAAAATATACTAGTTTTGGATTGGGTTTTCATTGCCACATTGGAAAAAAATGTCTCAAAAGCAACCTCTCTCTAATCATTGCACCTGTCTCTGTAACCAAAACCTTATAATTGCACCCAGAATCCTCTGCGTTTCACGTGTCGATCTAAGCCACCTGTATTCTGCAGACTTTCTTTCTCACTCTTTCCCTGTGAAGCCGAGCTGTGACACGAGGTGTTTGTCTGTTGAATAGTTGTGTACCGGTTCCTCAGCCTGCAGTGCGTCAGGACGGTTTTTTTCCAAGCATCTGTTGTGCCGTTCGGCTGCAGCGACGCTCCAGCATTGGTTAGGTGTTTATAATGTTTGTCTCGCATGAGATTTATTTTCCAATGCGATCGCTGTACTAATATGGTGAAAGTCTTTGAGCGTGATGTCATATTTAATTGCTTGTCTGTTGTACCGCGCTAATAGCAGTAAGTCATCGCGAGGCTGCCCTGGACGGCTTCATCAAGTATCAGCGGAGCGGCTAACTGTGGGCTCAGAGTGCTCATTAACAGTGCCTGATAATTAACGTAAGCGGACTCCAGGCTCAGTTCATGTCTAAACTTCCTGTTCGCTTGAGAGAGTGGAAAAGGATACGCTCTCACACACATCTAACAGGGCAAGTCCTTAATGGTTGTGCTATCGATACCTACTGTAGACCAAAACCAGTTTAAATGTTTATGAAGAACATGAATGGGGAAAATGCTTCCAAATGCATTTTTTAAAAAAGTTGTGTGTGTGTTTCACTAGTAATGTGTATTTGCAACACTATCTCACGCCCAATTCGTACGAATACGACGAATGAGTAAAAAATGTTTAATTCGTACGACCTCACTCGTACCAATTTGTATGATTTGTCTAAACCCACGTGATGGTTAGGTTTAGGGGCGGGGTCAGGGGTAGGTCATTCGTACGAATTCATACGAATTGGCCAATTCGCAAAATATGTACGATTTAGCAAAATCGTACTAATTCGTACGAGTGAGGTCGTATGAATTGTTACGAATTAGCCACTTTTTAATCATTCGTCGAATTCGTACGACTTGGTCGTGAGATCGGGTTGGTATTTGAGATGGTTGACCTACAAGGATTGGTGTTACTTTGACCTGACGCCCGACGCCCAAGACTTTCTACTTTTTCTTACGTGGATCGATTTCCACTTTGAATGTATCTAGGCCAAGCTGTAATTCTCTTTTATTTATGTCTGGAAGAATTTTGGGTGGATATTTATTGAATTTTTTTATATACATAATTTTTCAGTGTTTTTTTTATTTAGTTTATTTGAAATGCATGGTTTTGTTACATTTACATTTATTAACTTAGCTGAGGCTTTTATCCAAAGTGACTTACAATTGCGATATATGTCAGATGTTGCACGCCTCTGGAGCAACTAGGGGTTCAGAGTCTTGCTCAGGGACACATTGGTGTCTCTCAGTGGATTTGAATCCGGTCTCTCACACCAAAGGCATGTGTCTTATCCACTGTGCCATCACCACACCCCCTGTATCGTTGTTGTATCGCCATCAACCACCCCCTTGTATAGTTGTTGTTTCATCAACGATATTGCATGTTGATATAGTCACAGTTATCGTTTAATGACCTTATTGTCATCTAGTCTTTGGGGCTGTTTATATGACACCGTTTTTAACTAGAAACGTAAAACTTTTTATGCGTTTTGGCGGTTCGTTTACACGACAACAGCGCTTTGGGTGCCTGTAAATGCAACGTTTGAAAACAGGTCTCAAGTGCAAGTTCTTGAAAACGGTCTCCACGAATCTCTGAAGACGATGGCGTGATGCACATACGTATTACGTGTTCAGTCTGTAGTGTTTCATCGCCATCTAATGGCCTGGAGCAGAATACAGCGTTTGTAGTTGTTTTGGTGGATACGTGTGAATGCGGATTGTTTTGACAATAAAAAAAACTTCCCCGCTTTAAGCATATCTTGTCGTGCAATGTATCCTTAGGCCGTGTGTCCACCAAAGCGTTTTTTTTCCCACGCGCCTGGCGGATGTTTTCAATTGTTTTCAATGGGAACGCCGCGTTTTTTTAACGCCATGTAGCGCTGAACGTTTTTAGAAAGCTGAAGCACTGAGTTTTCGGCGTTTTTACTGGTCGCCGAGAGCTGAAGAATGTTCAACTTTGGGTAAAACGCAGCGCTCATCACTGTCACTTTTTACCCAGCCGCCCAATCACAGTGGAGGAGGGGCGGGACCTAGTGCTGGGTGGTATACCTGTTCATACCGAAAACCGGTGTATATTTTTGTTCCGATGTTCATTTTTAATATATCGCCATACCGATGTATTTAATTACACAACATTCGGAACAAACGTTATGCTGTGCCACCGACACTGTTTCAGACGGACCCTTTACAATGTTGCACTTCTAAGCAGCGACGGTGAGGCGAGGGTATATCAAACAGCAGTTATGTAACTGGGAAGGTGGATGCTGCAGAACTACGGCGTTATTTTCCTGTCAAATGTCGAGAGCGTACTATTGTAGCGCGAAAGGAAATTAATATAATGCACGAGTGCGAATGTCTGCTCGCACGCGGAATATCTCGCGCGATATCAGATACACACTGCTCTTCTAATAATAGATCTTTTTTGTCTGGGCTCGCTCAGAGAATCCTGCAATTAACACATGTTCAGTGCAATCGCGAATCTCTCCTCTTCCCCAGCTAACAATTTTAGATTATAAAAATGTTTCAAAACGTTCCCATTAAGTTATAAAAACGTTATTTCTGAATGTTAGGAACATTCAAAACGTCCATTTTTTTTTAGATGTTGTATTAACCTTATTTCTTGGTTATAAAAATATTATTAGAATGTTAAGAAATAACAATTTTAGGTTAGTCTGGGCACAATAAATTAGAGCGTAAATTGATAAAAGTCAATTTATTTCAGTATTTCCTCTCTTAACCAGTAGGAAATGCTTTGAACATCTGATTATGCTTGGGAAAAAAAAGAAAATGTCATAAACCGGAAAACTGGCTTAATTCCGAAAAAAAGGAATGTGATATAAATTTTTGTTCAAACACTGTAAAATACATATTGTTGGTTTAATTTAAAAAAGTAAGTAACCTGGTTGCCTTTTTAAAGATTTTATTAAAGTAAGTAACCTGGTTGCCTTTTTAAAAATTTTAAGTTGATTGAACTGGAAAAAAGTGAGTTAATTCAACAAAGGAGATTGATTTATTCATCAGAAACTCAAAATAATAAGCTATCTCAACTAAATAAATTATTTAAGTTGATTTGACAAAAGAAAAAAATGTTGTGGTAACAAATCTTGAAAATATTTTGCGGGACTAATACCATATCGACCAAGAGTCTTTCTGTACGACATCAACCAGCAGAGCTAACCGAACAACATGGATGAAAAATACATTTTTAGTATGAAACAAATTATCTGCGAAATCAGTTACAAGTAAACCGTGCTGCGAATATTCTGCATTTATAGCAGCATTTATATCATTTTTAAAAAAGAAATAAATAAAGGTGTGTGAGATGTGCTAATGAAAAAGAAAATCAAACCGACCACAACAAAACTGCGTGTTTCCTTGAGGTTGAATGAACCAGTTTTCCTTTCACCCGCGCAATCCCCAGAATCAATGAAGGATTCATCTCGGATGTAGATTACAGCTAAATCTGTCCTGGCAGTGTTTGCAGGAGGCCGATCTCGGCTCGGTGTGGAAGGTTCGGCTGGCCTGGAAGGTTCATCCGGACAACTGTAAATATTCTTGATTGACGAGCGCTCTAAATGTGTTTGCTGGTAATTGAAGGGTTGCTGTCGAGAGATGATGAAACGCCTGTGAAATGGATGGGCCAGAACAGCAGGGAATGAAACGAGGGTGATTTATCCACCAAATCTTCTCAGGGATTTCATCTGCAGTTCAAACCTTAAATCAAGGATATTCCTTTAATGAATATCATTTTTTTGTAGAATACAAAATACCTTAAACCTGTTTTGCATGGTAGACTGTATATTTTTGTAATTTTCTTGATTGGTATTATTTGATTATGATGGTTTACCATCTCTAAGGTTCCACCTGAAGGCAAATAATTCAATTCTCAAATGCAAGGATTTATTTATTTACAGCGCTTCCCATCCGCTTAAACCGTGCAGGAATAGAGTCAAGCTAATCAATTACGCATTCCTCATTTACATGTTCACAGGCTGTTGGGCAAAACTGTTGGATTTGTCCTGCTGAGCTTTAATGGTGGGAATCTTGCAGAAAAAATGACTGCTGAGCTGAAGCGACTGCGTTATAGTAGACTAAAGCAGTTTGCTTGTTTCATTCTAGCACTGATCAAGGCCTTTCTGCATTGAATCGTCTGAAATAAGCGAATTAAAAATGTTAATGACTGTGCTGTGAGAGATAGTTCACATATATCTGTCTAAAATTCCCCCACCCTTTATGGGCTTCATCTCTCTGTGTATTAAAGATGTTTTTCATCTGACTTAGTATAACTAATTGTGTTTAAATAATCACATGCATTCGTTTTAACAGCCCTATTGTTTCAGATTTAAACAATCAAAATGTAGATTTGGAGTGAGAAAGCTTTTTCACTAAATTGTTGTTGAAGCCCATATTGGTCTTCCCACACAGGCATCTGAAGCTCAGCAAGGTGCTCAAGGAGGAACATTTTAGAGTTTATAGCAGATGTTATGACTTTAGGATTTCCCTTCACTTATAGTTCATTCACCTGCGATATGATGTCCTGTCTTTTGGACAGTACTGTGAAATATGTGTGTTGTAAACTTCTTGATAATGCTCTTTTTAGCGGTGTTTTTGTGTTTTTATTGCTCATTTAATCATCTCTGTTAACATGATATAGTAAGATCTGTCGTCAACACAAGATTTTAGGGCTGGGCAACGATTAATCGTGATTAATCGCATCCAAAATAAAATTTTGTGTTTACATTATGTATGTGTGTGTAGTGTGTATAATTATTTTGTAGATATAAATACACACACATGCATGTATATATTTAAAAAAAATGTGTTCTTATTATATTAAGTATTTATATACTCGTACTGTCAAATGATTAATCGCGATTAATCGCAACCAAAATAAAAGTTTGTGTTTACATTATATATGTGGGTGCACTGTGTATAATTATTTTGTGTATATATTTATATAAATACACACACATGCATGTTTTTTAAGAAAACGATAATATTTATAAGATCTGTCGTCAACACAAGCTTTTAGGGCTGGGCAACGATTAATCGCGATTAATCGTGATTAATCGCATCCAAAATAAAAGTTTGTGTTTACATTATATATGTGTGTGTAGTGTGTATAATTATTTTGTAGATATAAATACACACACATGCATGTATATATTAAAAAAAATGTGTTCTTAATATATTAAGTATTTATATACTCGTGCTGTCAAATGATTAATCACCAAAATAAAAGTTTGTGTTTACATTATATATGTGGGTGCACTGTGTATAATTATTTTGTGTATATATTTATATAAATACACACACATGCATGTTTTTTTAAGAAAACAATAATATTTATATATACAGTATTTATATTTAAAAAATAAAAATAAATTATACATAAATCTATATACAGTATATACATGAAAATATTTGTTAAATATACATTCATGTGTGTGTATATATATATATATATATATATATAAAATAATTATACACAGTGCACTCATATATATTATGTAAACACAAACTTTTATTTTGGATGCGATTAATCGCGATTAATCGTTTGACAGCCGGTATAAATATATATAAAGTGTATAGATGCAAATATTTCTTAAATATATACATGCATGTGTGTGTATTTATATATACAAAATAATTATACACACTACACACATATATATTATGTAAACACAAACTTTTATTTTGGATGCGATTATTCGCGATTAATCATTGCCAGCCCTAGATTTTAGTCATACTACTACGTCTCGCAATCCTATTTTCCTAATGATGGACTATTCACAGTACATTACACTGATATCGAAAAAGTCCTCTCACAGAAAAAGCTTGGGTTTTAATTAGCCCCAGGCTCGTATGAGCTGTCAGAGTTTTGACATATTGTTCTTTGACACTATTGATCCTTAGTGATAAATAATACACTAATAAGGGTGGACCACACACAGCTCAGAGGCAGCAATTGCATCCCACTGCATAAAGTCCCCTAACAGGAGTTTTTGTACAGCATGAAAAGACACATACCCAGTAGGACATGCACTACAGGTGGTGACAATGTTAGAATGTACTATAATTGATATTGTAAGACTTCAGATATTGTAAATTAAGACTGATTTAGGGAGAGTGGGGGTAGGATGTGCCAGTAGGTATGTCAGATTCAACTGAATTTGATGCGTAAGTCCATGCATGTAAAACATGGTGTTTGTAACCCAAGGACTATGTTGACACCAGAATTAAAAATATTCATGATTCTGAAGCTGAAAAAACAGAATTATTTTAGACGAATATTCTAGATATATTTAGATATATTTAAGATAATGTTGGACACTTTTTACTGGTCAAATTACAAGTCATTTGGCATTATCAGGACAAATATTCCTCCATTGCATTATTATACATTATAATCAACATTATATATAGTAGTTTAATGTAGTACTGACACTAAAACTCTGTAAACTTACATTTTTTTCTGTTTTATTTTTTATTTTTGGTGTACTATACAATACATATTGTCACTATCAACGATACATATTGTTGCATTTTTGTATTGCGATATATTGTGGCATGATATATTGTTACACCCCTAATATGTATTAAAATGTATAAAACGTAAAATTGTCTGCCTAAAATTAGCTATGATTCAAGCCTTTTTCCCAAAATATTTCTGATGCTTTGAGCGAGGCAAGATAACGAATAGTGAAAGTAAGCTTTTTATCCAAATGCAAAAAAACAAAACAAACAAAATAAAAAAACAAACAAAACAAATTATACAAATTCCTTAGATTTGGGGAATTTTGTGGACTTTTTATGACTTTATGTAACTCTATTGTTATATTTTTGATTAACATGTTTAAATTCGTCAGGTGTGTCTTAAGTAAAGGTTTACCACCTTTTTTATACATTTTATGTGCTTTCTTAGGTGGCGATGGCATGTTTGTGGGTGTTTGTTGATGTTTTTTTCTGATTTACATTCATATTTTTATTTGAAATGTTAATTATTTATTCTCTAGTTACTCCACTTACCCCTAGATATGAGTTTTGTGTCCCCCTATTTTAAACATATTGAATAGATGCAGTTGTAAAAATTCATCTTCACTGTAAAAAATATTGTTGGTTTAACTTAAAATTGTAAGTTCATTGAAATGGAAAACTTGAGTTAACACAATGAAGGATATTGATTTAATCATCAGAAATTCAAAAAATTATGTTTTCTGAATCACATAAATTATTTAAGTTTATTTGACAAAAGAAAAAATGTTGCGATAACAAATCTTGAATTTTTTTTTACAGTCTGTAAAAAATATTGTTGGTTTAACTTAAAAAATTAAGTAACCTGGTTGCCTTAAAATTTTAAGTTGATTGAAGTGGAAAAAGTGAGTTAATACAATGAAGGAGATTGATTTAATCATAAGAAACTCAAAATAATAAGTTATCCAAACTAAAATTATTTAAGTTGATTTGACAAAAGATGTTGTGATAAGAAATTATGAACATATTTTTTTACAGTGTTGAAATATATTTATGAATGCCTGGAAAATAACCTGCCAGCCTTTACTTACCCTCACGTCTTCCCAAATCTGTAAGTCTTACTTTCTTCTGTGGAACTTTTTGAATGACGTTTTTGCTGACTTCCAATGTATGAACAAAAAAAAACATTGACATATTTCACAAAATATCTTCTTTTATTTTTTCACAGAAGAAAGTCAGTTTTTGCGATGTACAGTTTTGAAATGAAATGTGGCTGAGTAAACGATGGCAGGAATTTCATTTTTAGATAAACCATCCCATAATAAAAATAAAACGTGGCACAAATTACCCCACTCAGAGAATTGGTGGAAACTGTGCATGCCTTGGATGTCCATGCAAATTAGGTTGGAATTGTGGCACAACAGTGTAGTAATGATGATGATTGTGATGATGGTGGTTTTAGTGACAGCGTTACAACTTTGATTCATAAAGCAGATGGAACACACTCATTAATATGCAGTTATTCTGGGGAAGATTGGCTTCGGCTCAAGGGTAATACAATATTGTAAAACACTCCTTCTACTGCCTGTTTTAATTTTTGGGTCATGGCATGTCTCCAAATCATCACACAAACTTGAATAATCAGAATTGCTCGCTTCACTTGGTCTGAGGTTTCAGCGAGGAAAATATTACTAGTGGTTTGTGCTGTAACTTCAGTGGTCATTAGTGTGTCATTTTCAACCAAATTAGGATAATTTTGTAAGTTAATTGTAAAATGCTTTAGATTTGATCCCAGATATAGCACGCAAGTTCACTCATGCTCTGGCTGGCAGTAGCTTTTGATTGTGTTTAAAGTGTCATATCTTACTCTTGAATGGAAAGCAAGTTTGTTTCTAGTTTGTATGCTCACCTTGGCCAAAGAGACTTATAAGAAGTCAGACATTTACCTCTGGGGTCGAAGCAAAAGGATTTATTAAGAAGCTGATAAGGAAGGGATTTGTGGAAGGGGAAAAAGGGAAACATGGAATGCTTAGGGAGGTGGGAAAAGTACTTCAGTTTTTTTCACATATTCCATTTCATTCAATTTCATACATTTCAAGTTATAATCTTAATAAGGACAAGATGCGACCTCTGTGTGATATCCACATTCACTCTGACAGCTTGCATGACTGAATTGAAATGTCAATTTTGGTAAAACAACTTCTCAACAATCCCTACCTAACCCTTACATTTTCAAGTGGACTGCTTGAAAAGGATTTTCTGCTGCTGCCTACTCACTAAGTTGTCAATGCGAAACACAAGGCTACACAGGACACCTTAAAAAACAAAAATCAGTATAGTCATATCTGTAAAAAACTAGAAATTCAATAGGCTCTTGTCATTCTCCTTCATATCGTTCATGCTATTTCTAGAGTAGAGTAGGGTTTATGCAATATTCATTGGGTTATATGCTCTAGACAAGGCATTCATACAGTAGCTATGAATCTATCAAGGCTCAAGCAGTGGCAAAGGGAATTTTTGTAGTTTCAAACCATTTCCTTCTCCGCGTATCGTAACTTTAAAGCCGAATCTTGGGAGCACATGGCTCCATCTTTTCGCATTTCGTTTGTATATCTCTCTTCTCTCTGATTGTATGTGCTTTCCTGGTCTGTTCTGCTCCCTGCTAAGGGCTTGCAAAGCCCTCTCCCTGATCTGTCCTGAGTAGCTGTGCAGTTACAGACTGCCACGTTGAAGGACCCACATGCTCATTCGAGCAGGTCGTAGGGTTGAGAGAAAGCAGCCGCTATGGCACAATAGTGGTGTCTGAGAAGACAGAAGTGACAGAGTCAACATCGCTCCGTGTTACTGCCAGCTTGGGATACTCAAGGGCCAGTGCTGCCCGCGGCCTCCCATTCTGTGCCTCCTTGATGGGTTCCAGAAAGACCACATGCTTGTTGTTACTGACCTTGCGGCCGGGCCCCTCCGTGGTGGCAGGTGGCGTGGGCGTCAGGATGGACGACTGGGCGCTGCATTCGTTTGCAGGGCTTGGCGTCACTGGTAGGGGCTGCTTGCGACACCAGCAGCGACAGGGTGTCAAGTAGAGGTACATTAGGACCAGAACAAGGCTGACAACACAACCCAGCAGGGTCGTAAAGCCAGTATTAAAGGACTCCTCCTCCTGCTTGTGTATCAACACAGTTAGGTTAACTTCACAAGTCTCGTTGAGTGACTCTTGATGGTATTGAGCCATGCACAAGTACACCCCGGAGTCCTCCGCTTGTGCCGCCAAGATTTCCAAAGTACCGTCCGCATACATTCGCAGAGTATTGTTATTACCAGGGGGAGCAATGTATTCCTTACTCGGGGATACCCACCAGTAGGTAAGATGCTTTCCCTTTAGTTGAACTGTTTCACAATTCAACTTGACTGAATTTCCAGCGTCTGCTGTCAGACTTTTCTTAATTTGAAGTTTCACCTTGCAATTCTCGAAGAATCGTACATACTGAAGAAACTTCACGGGAGCGCGGTGGTCGCCATGAAGCAAGCAGGTGTGCTCCTCCCGGAAATCTCTCACCGAAGTAAAGCCTCTATGCTCCCACTGTTTAAACATGCTGTATATTGAGCACCCACAGTTTAGGGTATTGTTGTGCAGGAACAACCCTCTCTGTAGTGATTCCTCTAGAGCCTCGATGTCCTCGACCGGAAGGTTGGGCATACGGTTCGAGCTTAGATCCAGCGTCATGTTTGCATGATCTTGAATGGAAAAAAAGGGGAAATCTGTCAGCCTGTTATGACTCAAGTAGGCTTTGCGTAGGTTGCTCAAACCACTCAGGGCTTTGCTCTCCACCCTAACTATGCGGTTGTTGTAAAGGAGTAGCTCCTCGATTCCCACCAACTCTAGAAAGTAATGCTGCTCGATAATGTTCAGTTGATTGGAGGAAAGGTCCAGATGGCGGATGTTACTTGTATTCCGGAAGGTTCCAGGAGTGAGTCTGCTCAGCTGATTGTGGGCTAACCGTATGGTGTCAAGATTAGGAAGGCCAGCAAAGCTACCCTCCTTAAGACTTTCTAAGCGGTTGTGGTTGAAGTCCAATGTTACCACCATTACAGGCAACTCTATCGGGAATTGGACAAGGCCAAGGTTGGTGCAGCTTAGGATATCAGATGCAATCAGGCAGCCAGAAGGGAGATTGGCTCTGACTAGCTGCAGCAGAAAAGAGCTCAGCATTAGGGGTGCGGCCACACCCTGAGCACACAGCATTGTGCCGTAAGGATGCTTTCGTTAGGAATCAGAGTATCCAGAGTTTCACCAGGGTAGAGGTCCACACACTGTCAAAAGCTGTCGTCTTGATTAGCTGTTCTTATCCTTAATACTCTGATATATCAGATCGCAAGAAAGAGAACAAGAAAATAGAACTGTTATTTAATACAGGGGATACCTTGCTTAATGATTATTTGCTTACCAGGCATTAGAGTGCATCTATTCAAGGACTATGATCAACTTGCTGATCCAGACACATGAGACAGTCAAATCTTAGAAGTTACAAGACCATAAGATTATCTTTACCTTAAGATTGCCAACAGTTGCTCCAAATAATCCACCTCATAACTCCTTGTTTGGCTGGCACTTGGTCATTCTTGTCCATTCTCAGCAATTGGGGGTTGGCTACATTCATTTAAGTCATTGAAGGAAAAGCAGTTGTTTTTGCCCCATCCTCAAGGCTGAGCCCAACCTTCTGTGAACCATCCTTTTAACAGTTGGTGTTGTTTTGCAGTCCTGACATCTGAGACGGCACAGCAGAGGTCTTAAATCAAGAGTTAGCTCGCTGCCGCAGGCTTGGGGATGTTTTTGAGAAAGTCAGCATCCTGTCCAGTTCAGTTAGTATAGTTGAACTGCAGGCACACAGCGTGTCACACGAGCGCTGGTCCACAGTAACACGTATGATACAAGCAATCTGTTGTTTGTTTTAACCAAAAGATAAGGATACAGTACAGTTGTTTATAAATGTTCCTTCAGTACCGTTCAATTTGTTCAAATGACAAATGATATTTGCTGAGTTAGGACTAATAACTCTCTGTGACTCTTAAGCTTCCAATGTCCACGTGGCATCTATAAAAACAGCTTACAGCGACAAGATCTTACAGCTTTTTGGTATCTCTTCCAAATCCTGGTCTTTTATCAAAATGTTTTTGTCTCAGCATCCATCCATTCTTTCCGTTCTTCCGACGTGCGCTCTGAATCGAATGGGTCTTCCTCTTTTTCCTCTCAGTCTCTCTCTCTCTCTCTCTCACAGACCTAAAGTGCGTACTACAGTCCTCTGCCTCTCTCTTTCCTCACTGCACTCTATAAACAGACAGGCATGGTGTTTCAGAGGAGGGGCACTCTGGAGGGGGTGGGTTTCTTCTGAGTACTGATTGGTTGAAGTGTGAGATTATGAAAGGGAAGTGTTTGCCTGAGCCTCCCCTGGTGGAGAAGCCCCATTCCCTCCCGTATCCCTTGTGTTCGTCCAATTATGCAAATGATACCCCTTATCTGAATAAGCTGTAACTGCTTGAATTAAAATGTTCACATCAAAAAGTATGGTGTTTAAATATTATAATCTTGAATTCGTATTATTTATTTATATTTGAAAGCTTGTTGTGATTAACTAATCATTTAAAGGGAAGGAGTCTAATTTTGCTGTCACGAAAGCAGTACAAAATGAAAATACATATCCTTGTGCAGAAGTAGAGACAAAAATGGAAATCTTTCCCTTTTTTATGTAAAAGGACGTAAAATAACAAATAAAATATTGCAATTGGCCAAGTTTGAATATCCAGGTCATTGTGTATTCATAATGGTTGAGTGCACACTATAAACCTGACATTACTCTTGAATTAAAGATAGCGGGTGAATCCGTCTCCTTGAATTTGTTTTATGTATATGTGATATATTTAATCTTTATGTATGAATAAGCATATTTATATTGCTTGTAACACACATTTTCTTTGTATGTATGTACTGTATGTATGTGTGGGTGTGTTTTGGTGCTTGTGTAAGCTGTCTCTGCCCCTCGGTCATAGTTGCACAGGTGTCATGGTGTATTATACTCTGAAGCCAGTGCTGTGGGCCACTGCCAAATGTCTTCGAGAAGCCCCACACACACATACACTCTGGGTCCCTCTAACACACAACCCATTACTTCTCACCATCTTCACCAGTTTCATATCTATAACTAATTGTCGAGGGCCACATTTTCGAGAGGTTTCTTGTCACTCTTCTTCAGGCGAAATATTTAAAGACTGAGTCTAAGTTGCTCACTGTCAACAGTCCCCTGATGTGACATTGTTCTGGAAAATTGGTTTCCTGACTTTAAAGCTTGTTCATTTTTTCACAAACAATACTCTAGAAGTGAAGGAATACAGGAAGACAGGAAGAGGAACCCTAAGGTTAATAGCTTAGTGTCTCCCACGTTTCCAGACAACCAGCAATTTGAGCCGGAAGTTGGTTTGCACCTTTTGATAACTTTCACCTAAGAACCAGCGAAGCGTCTAACTGCTTATTATGACGTCCCTACTGACGTCTTTACTGCACTTTCTTCAGCTTCCAGAGAACCATTAGAAAGCACTTTCAAGTAAGCACCCGCAAACTTTTAGACGACCCCGGATATAATGTTAAGTCTTCCAAAGACCGTCATTGTCATTGGAATGGTGTGCCATCTATCATTCTGTGACAGTATTGTTTTAAAGGGATACTCGACTTTTTTTTTTTTTTTTTTTGGAAATAGGCTCATTTTACAACTCCCCCAGAGTTAAACAGTTGAGTTTTACCGTTTTCGAATCCATTCAGCTGAGTTTCTGATATTTAGTAGAATATCAGTAACCAGACAGTTTCTGGTCTCATTGACTTCCATAGTATATTTTTTTCCTACTATGGAAGTCAATGAGACCAAAAACTGTCTGGTCACTGATACTCTTCTACATATCAAAAAATCGGCCTTGATGGATTCGAAAACGGTAAAACTCAACTGTTTAACTCTTGGAGAGTTGTGAAATGAGCCTATTTCCAAAAAAAAAAAAGTGGAGTATCCCTTTAAGATAAGAACTGAGATTTGACGCGTGGTAAAGGGCTTGGCTTCAGACATGTTGGTTAATGAAAGCAGTTCTCAATTGTTGATTGATTGCTGTACAAGGTATGTATGTGATGGTGAAAGACCTCAGGGGTCTGCTTATGTCTTCAAGACAGATAGATTTGGTTCTCAATGGCTGGGTAGTCAGTCATTGAAGACAAACAAAGTGATGCGCCAAGAATGAGCTTTGTTTTGTAGGGAAAGAGTAGGTAGGTGAGTCTGTCGTAGCGAAAAAGTTCCCACTTACGAGTTTGCAAATCGCAATTATGATTTGACGTGCCTTCGTTCCGACGCTGAATTGTTCTACTCTACTAAAGAACAACATTCAGTCCATTGTATGCATTTAAGTACCATGTACTTTGAAGATGTATTTTAAGTACCTAACACAATAGCGATAATGGCATGCTGAGGGATATCGATGGATTCGACAACCCTTCATAGTTTTCCCGTATTATTATGTGGTAATTACTTGAAGTTGCGGTTGTTCATAACTCATAAGTCTTTCCAGCTGTCTAAAGAACTGTGGATAATGAATCTGTTTTTCGAGTCAACGAGGACAAAGCGTCAAAAAGCATCTACGGACCTGGGAAATATCTGCTTGTCTCTTTTGATTTCGGGTAATTAGATGGGATGCTGCGTTATCGTTGAGACACCGCATGCGTTCAATTCAATCTGCAATCCAAGATCTTTTTGGAGCGTTGTTGTGCTGTTTTTCTACAAATGTTTGAGACAGACTTCATGCAGAGGAACTGAAGGAGACCGATTTGAGACATTGCCTCTAAATTGCCTCTGTTGTTGTGTGCTTTCTCATTCCTGGGCATAATATGAATGCCTGTTTTGTGCAGTGTCCCTTATTTGTGAATATTTGAATGGATGTGTAAAGCATCTTAAGAATACGTTCGGATCAGAGTCACAGTTCAGAGTCATCGGTCCTATGCACAGAATTGAATATATTATTCCTTTACGGTGAAGAAAAAAAGCCCATAAATAAAGAATATGTGGGTCGGGGACTTGTCCTAGAGGGTAGTGCACATGCTCTGCCATGTTTCATGATCGGCTCAGACGCCTACAGTCTGTTCACTGACCAACATCGCATACATATTGCTCATAAGATTGCAAGAGCTTCTAAAAATGACCCGTTTCAGTCTGACTGGCTTGTTTACGCATCTTCAAGGATTCTGGGGAGGCCAGTCTGCCTGCAAACAGATCTGTGTTTACAAGATATCGGGTTGATAGTGCTTTTTCAGTGAGTGCTTTTGAGGAAGTACTAATTACTCGATTTGGCAGTGATTTGCCAGCCAGTTAATGGCAACAAATCATTACAAGTACATATTTCCATTTACAGAATGAAGGATGGATTTTAATATTGTAGGTTACTTGCTGTTGCCTCTTGTGATTATTAGAGGACATATGATGAATGATTACCTCAAAATGTACGTCAACAAGGTTGAGTAACTTTGATTAAATGAACTATACACCTCTTTAGCGATATTGTCAGTGATTAGGTTTCTGAGACTATATACAACTATACAGTCCCTTTCACCCAAGTAAGCTCTGTAACCAGCCCTAACCATCTTATTGCATGCCAAGTGTAGTTTTGGTGTATCCAGGCATATTTTTGAAGGAAATCGTGAGCCGTGTGTATGTTGTGATGGAAGCTGTTCCAAAAGCCTCCCCCACGCTCATCTGTCAGCCCTGCTGTGCCTGGAAGAGGCAGGATTGAAGTCGAGTCTCAGAGAGGGGCCAGTGAGTCAGTGTCTGTCTGTTGGGGACCACAGACGCCACGTATAGCCTCTCCTGTTTACAGGCTTGTGCTCTTGGAAAGACACCTGCTGTCACACTGGGATGCTTTACAACTTGATTCCGATTGATATTTTCTTAATATATAAATTATATTAGTACTGTCAAGCGATTAAAATATTTAATCGCGATTAATCGCATTAATGTCATAGTTAACTCGTGATTAATCACAATTAATCGCACATTTTTTACTATTCTAAATGTCTCTTGATTTTTTTTTTTGTCCCATTATTTTTTTTTCTCATTTTAATGCTCTTATCAACATGCAAAAGTGGTTTGGCTTGTTTAGTGCAAATGTTTTTTTATTGAAAACAACATTGACATATACTGTGTTCAATTTCACACTAACATTTTTACTTGGAGCAAATAATCTCTCACACAGTGTAACACTGTCCATCAATAAAAGGGTGAAAGAAATACTGACAAAGTCCTGATATTGACGAGGGGGCGGGGAATTTGCATCAGCTGTGTGTGTGTTTGTGTGTGCTTGGCCATCATCAAGCGGTATTTGACTGGACGTGCTGCGATGATGATGATAGCTCTGTTCACAAAATGAAAAAAACAACAACACACAGATCACTTTGGTCTTGTCAACTGAACCATTTGGCAACTTTTTAAAGTAAACTTTCCATTCAGAATCTTATTGGCATCCATTTCGCTGTCTCGCGCTCGTCATACACTCAAAACGTAACGTTAACTAACTATTTGGCCGGTTTGCAAGCCCAAACGAGTGTGTGCGGCGTGCCTGTTGTTTTGTTTCAGGTCTAGCTAGATCCGCTTGCGCTTTGGTCGATGAAGAAACTTAACGTCCTCGTGCGGACAGTGAAATGAATGGGTTTCAGTGCGCCTCGCATGCCGCGTCATGTTGCAAGAGCGTTTAAAAAAAACGACAAAGTTTGCTAAATCGTAAATCGCGCGATAAAAAATTGAAGCTGTTAAAATGGATTTGCGTTAACGCTGTTAACGCGTTTAACTGACAGCCCCCCCCAAAAAAGTATATATTTATTTTCTATACTTTTAGTGCCCTATGTTAAAGATCTAAGTGCATGATCTAAAGTGCGTGGGGCAAGTGCACTTGGGGTGTCTGAATCCACTTTTGCTAGTTTAAGGTCGGAAAAAATGGTTAGAGCATGGTCTAAAAGGGTTGTCCCTATTCTCTTATTGAGTAATGGGTGTGTTTTGGGCGTAATGTGCAATAAACCAATCAGAGTCACATCTCCCGTTCCCTTCAAAAGGCAGTTGCACTCGCGCCATTGCGGATTCAATATTTACATGGCGGAATTTGCAAGCTGAAAAACACTTCTCTAGCGAGGAACGAGCCAATAATGCTCCTGTACACACCTTGTTTTAAGACCATCACGCCCATAGTTGCACAAATTCGTGCAAATGCATTTGCTATTTAAACAATATGGCGTAGGACTAAAAAATGATAAGTGCGTCGGGCTCATTTTTTAGTCCTGCAACATGGCGCAGGACTAAAAAATGATAAGTGCGTCGGGCTGAAACTAGCAAAAAATATACTTGCGTCGCACATGGCGCCGCATTTCGCCGGGTGTATGATAGGGCCATTAGTTTTTGTGTTATATAATATATAACAGTATATCATTTTATACAGCAGCACGGAAAAAAGTTTTTATTACCCCTTTTCACAACATAGAAATCCAAAAGTATTGTAACACAGCTATTTCCGTTGGCTGGAGTGATAAACAAAATAGCTTGTCATGTTTGGTCTGAAGTGTCATTTACTAGACATAACATTCTGTTCGTAGAACCCTTCAGGGGTTACAACCACTTGTAGATGCTTTTGATCTAGTTCTCTCTTTAACTGAGGCTTTTACATAAGTTAAACATTCACACGCCCACTTGTTGACTAACCGGTAGAAAAATAAGTGGCTATGAAGCCCTAAAAATAAACACACTATGGTTGGTGGCTTTATGTGTCAGTTAGATGGTCACTTTCTGATTAAATGGCTAGTTCCTACACAGAATAAACACTACAATTGAGAGTCAAAATGTCTAAGCCTACCTAAAACTGAATTTTCTCAAAAATGTTTTTTTTTTTTAAATATTTGTGGTGACTGTTCTTACCACAAATAGCCAAAATAAAGAAGTGTGAAGTCTTCTTTTCGACCGAAGAATGTCGAAACGTAGCTTTTTAATAAATTTTTGGAGCAGTACCTTTCAGTGTGCAGACTTCACACCACTTTATTTTGTTTATTTCACTCAGTTGTCCTGCACCTGAGCCCAATTTGGGTGTTTGGGATGTGCACACCAGTTTTGTATTTTCTTACCACATTATAGCATCATTAAACTGTGGTTTCTTGGCAAAAATCGTGGTACAGTTTTCCATCTTGATCATTATAATATGCATCTGTATTAATTTTGATGTCAAAAAGCAAAGATGAGTGTTTGAGACGCTGTGAGTTTGAGACCGCCAGCACTAGTCGCCCTCAGAAGAACGCAGCGGGAGGGCTGCCAGGTGCTGTTTGTATGGGCAATGATCGTGTGTGTGATTTACTTGTTTACCAGACCTCTGTTGTTTGAGCGTTGTTGCCCGCTCAGCCCTGTCATTCTGCGTGTGTACTATATTGCTAACTTAGCATGACAGCCAGTCGCGCCTTGTAAACACGGCGGCCAGCTGGGAGTGTTTGTATAAGAGCGCAAACATTTGCTCAAGTCTGTGAGCTATATTATATTATATTATATTATATTATATTATATTATATTATATTATATTATATTATATTATATTATATTATATTATATTATATTATATTATATTATATTATATTATATTATAAATAGTGCTGGGCAAAGATTAATCGTGATTAATCGCATCCAAAATACAAGTTTGTGTTTACATAATACATGTGTGTGTACTGCGTATAGTTATTTTGTACATATAAATAAACACACATGCATGTATATATTTAAGAAATATGTGCATGTATAAATTGTATGTATATTTATTAGGGCTGTCAAAAGATTAATCGCGATTAATCGCATCCGAAATAAAAGTTTGTGTTTACATAATATATGTGGGTGCACTGTGTATAATTAAGTGTGTATATATAAATACACACACATGCATGTATATTTAAGAAAAAAATATTATTTATATATGAAATATTTATATAAATTATTTATATAAAATTAAATATAAATTATATATAAATCTATATACATGAAAATGTTTCTTAAATATATACAAGCGTGTGTGTATTTATATATATATATATATATAATTATACACAGTGCACCCACATATATTATGTAAACACAAACTTTTATTTTGGATGCGATTAATCGTTTGACAGCCCTTATATTTTTACTAAATTTATATTATATTTAAATATTAATATTTTATATCTAAATAACACATTTTTATTAAATATATACATGCATGTGTGTCTATTTATATATACAAAATAATTACGTATATGCAGTACACACACATGTATTATGTAAACACAAACTTTTATTTTGGTTGCGTTTAATCGTCTCACAGCCCTTATATTTATACAAAATATATATTATATTTAAATATTAATATTTTATATCTAAATAACAATTTTTTTTATTAAATATATACATGAATGTGTGTCTATTAATATGTACAAAATAATTATATGCAGTACACACACATGTATTATGTAAACACAAACTTTTATTTTGGACACGATTAATCGCGATTAATCGTTGCCCAACACTAATTGTAAAGTGTTCCAGCATTTAGTTGAACTTGATCCTGATAAGCGCTCATTGTAACAGTTGTAAATATGATGGCTTTCCTCTTCCATGAGGGGGTTTGGCTTCACGACTCCTTTGTTTCCAGGTGGACCGTTAAAGAACGCGACACACGCATCTCCTCTCCTGGAAATCCTGTAAAATTCAACATATGACAACTTCGAAACTCCCTAAGTGTGTCCATGGGTGTGACGTCTGAGGCTGAGACTAGATATGACTTGTTGGCAGACCACCCTAATTCCCTCAAAACTTGTCCGCATGACTGCAGGGGACAGTGTTCAATGTTACTCCGCTATGTTGCTCTGTTTGCCTGTAGATTTGGCTCACTTTCAAGCCTATCATTTCATCCACATATGCAATAGAGAGGGAAAAACTACTCATAGTGCATTATTAAAGTAAGTCCTTTTTCCTTTGCTTGCATCATGAGGAATTGTACGTGAGTGGGTGTATGCGGTCGGAAAAACACACATGAAAGATTGATCAGTGAGGGTTAGATGTAAACAGCAGGTGCGTCGGGGTGGCGCGGAATCTCTGCTCGGGTTTTAATGCATTGCCATTAGGGATGAAACTCCATAAATCATCTGACCATGGTACTTTTTTTATCCTTTGGGAAACGGACAAAGCAAAAAGTCAGTGGAAGTGGGGTCTATAGATCAGTTCCATCTAATGTTTCTTAGATGTGCGAATAGTGTTTCTTTCTTTCTGAAGAAGCAAGAGATGTTTAGTTGTTGGAAGTATGTTGACCCCATCACATTTGTGTACGACAGGAAGAGCTCTGTTTTCTCACAGCCTGACAGCTGCGCTCCAATGAACAATGTCTGCGAGTCTCTCTCTCTCGCCCTCTGTCATTTTTAGTGGGGTTCGTAAAGTCAAGCAACACTATTACTATATAGGGTTAGGGATTTATTCATCTCATTCACCTTTCTCCTCTTCATTTGTTTGCTGTGTTTATCTGAACTGTCCGATCACAGTAAAGGAAATGCTTGCTTGACCTGAATGATAGCAGGGTTGTATGTCAGCAGGAATTGTTGAGCAGGACTTATAATGAGTGGTGATGATCACTGATGATGTTTGAAAATACTAAAAGTTGCCCACCCCACATATCCGAATGGCCACCCTAGCAACTACATGGCAACACCAAGACAACCACCCATAACAACCTGAACATCCTCATTCGTTTGTCTTCCAGGATCTCAAGGGCTGCATCTGTGCTGTTGTCGGATCCTTGCTTCCAGCTTCGCTCCATCCAGTACCTGCTGGGAGAAGAGGAGGGTGGAGCCATCGGCGCTGACAGCAAACACTTCTCTCTGCACACATGTAAGCCATGACTAAACGCATCCTGGCCCGACGCCAGGACACTTGATATGGTTGGGGCTATATTTAGTCCACATTTTATTTGTCACATTGTATGCAGTGATATCAATGTTTTACGATTTAAATATACTCCTGTTTCTTCGAATTGTCTTCCCTATCCCGTGTTGTGAAAGTGATTGTGTGTTCTCAAAATAACCCCTTCTCCGTCGTATCACTCAGCTCTAATTTCAAACACTAAGATCAAATCCGTGCGGTGATAGAGATGTATTATAATTATAATCCGCTATAACTGGCCTTTATTGTTGAAGAGTGTTTGCAAATATATAAAATATAGACAATATTCTGTCTATATTGTTATATTTTTCCACTAATTTCTTGACTGGTCGAGCATTATGCTATCAACATGGAGGTCATGGGTTCAGTTCCCAAGAACGCAAAAACTAAAACATTTTTAAGTCACTTACAGTGTATTTGGACAGCATTATGATGAAAGACGCATTTTAAATGAATGTAAAAGCCTCATCCAATCAGAGCCCTGACTTTTCTTATTATGGCTTTTATAAAATTTGAATCTATTAAATTAATTATATGCTGATTGATTACTGAATCAAGTTAGTCGTGAATAATCACGTATTGGTATTTGCTGAGAAAAGCGTTAAATGAAGATGATTAATAATAAGTCTTGAAGGTGCCGTAAGCAATATCTGAGAAACGCTGTTGAATGTGGATCTAGCATCATGATGGGGGAGGAGAGAGAGTGAGCCAATCAGCAGTAGGGGCGTGCCCACTCATGATGGGGGAGGAGAGTGAGCCAATCAGCAGTAGGGGCGTGCCCACTCATGATGGGGGAGGAGAGAGAGTGAGCCAATCTGCAGTAGGGGGCGTGTCGACTCATGATGGGGGAGGAGGAGAGAGAGTGAGCCGATCAGCTGGAGGGGGTGTGTCCACTCATGAAAGGGGAAGGGGAGAGTGAGCCAATCAGCTGTAGAGGGCGTATCCACTCATGATGGGGGAGGAGAGAGAGTGAGCTAATCAGCAGTAGGGGCGTGCCCACTCATGATGGGGGAGGAGAGAGAGTGAGCCAATCTGCAGTAGGGGGCGTGTCGACTCATGATGGGGGAGGAGGAGAGAGAGTGAGCCAATCAGCTGGAGGGGGTGTGTCCACTCATGAAAGGGGAAGGGGAGAGTGAGCCAATCAGCTGTAGAGGGCGTGTCCACTCGTGATGGGGAGGAGAGAGAGTGAGCTAGCAGTAGGGGCGTGTCCATTCATGAAAGGGGAGGAGGAGAGAGAGTGAGCCAATCAGCAGTAGGGGTGTGAGATTTGAAGAAAGACTGTAGAAAGAGAGATGGCTGAGAGACATTACAAAAAAGAAAAGGTCAGACGAATATCACTAGGAAAAGAAGGTTTATGATGGGGTTGCGGACTCCAATATTCAGTTTCCGCTCCATATGTGAGTGACATGGTTTTTGCTGTTGTTGTAATGTTAGCTACAGGGCAGTTTTGAGTGTCATTGTTTGACTGGAGCTGCTGGCGAGTAACAACCAACTCTTAAAGTGATGATACGTAGGGCAACTTTTTGGGCAATTTTGCTGGGCAATCTTGCCGTCAACGGGCAAACGGATGAGACACAGGACCCACGACCGATCTAAATTATCCAGATAGAAATGTATTGCCTTTTTTTCAATGGGAAAGTGCCCAAGCAACATTGCTCAAGTAGTTGCCCTGTGTGTCATCATCACCTTTACCTGTAGTATCTTTGCACTGTATGTTCATTTTTTTGTTCTTTCTTGCTCGTTCATCATCTTCACTTTATTTTTCGTGAAATATTATATTTCTTCTCTTCAGCTACTTTAAAGAGCTTGTGCATTTTGTGGGCGGAGCTATGAAGGGAAGTGTTTAGGTTGATTAGGTCCTAATATCAACTTTCAGAAATTGCTTACTGCACCTTCAAAGGAAGATAATGTAAGACATTTAAGACATCCATTTCACGTTTTTGTTTTATATAAAGTATTTCATATAATTAATATACTAAATTAACGTTAAATTGACAGTCCTATTTATAATGTCAGGTATTGAAGTAGCAATGAAACTGACATCAGGAAATCCTCTCCCATTTAACTGTACTGCAGTGGGAATCGATTCCTCCCGCTCTAAAGCTCAGGTCTGCTCTAACTATATAGACCATCCACCCCAATACACCACTTTACTGTAAAAGGCCTTGATTAATTATTTACACTAAGTGGATGCATTTCCATGTACACTATGCTCACACTTCTAAACTGATCTACTTGAGGATAGAGTCGGGCAAAACAAAAAAAGTCTTCTTTAGGCATTCAAGAACAATGCTTGAGTTTGTTCACAGTATTTGAAAGGAGAGCCTTTTTGATACTGTGCAACACCCACAAAAATCTTGTTACAAGAGTTTTTAGTTTTTAAAAGCTGAGTGTTAGTATGCCGGTGTACATTTTCACTCTTTGGCTTTCTTTTGGCATTGAATCTCTTAAATGATTTTTTTTTTGAGACAACTTCTCTAATGGAACTTGTTTAGCACAAATTATGGACAAAAATAATAATCACAATTATAGTTCATTTTATAGTGTCAATAAAATCACTGTGAATATAAAAGAAATATTCAGTCACACAGTGACACTTAAGTGGCCAAAGATTAGCACGTTAGCTGTTTTTGTGGACAATTAAGGTCCAATGTCTATCATCAAAAGTGTCATCTAGCTCTGAGCTGTCGTCACGACAGATCTCGTCACAGTTGTTGTTGGCACGTCCCACGATATGAACAGAGGCCGATCCTCGAGCACATGGCCGGCCACAGGTGTCGCACATAAACTGGCTATGTTGTTATTTTTAAGGCGTCTTTGTTTGTCTAGTGCATCAGTGATCCAACTGGACTCAAAGGAGTGTGAGGCAGAATGGCACTCTGCTAGTCATGATGTCCTATCTGGACCCATCTATTTAAGGTCATTGGGGTCCATGTTGCATAGTTTCAAATTGGATTTAATGCCATCCTTGCTGGCCATAAAAAACCTGCTTCAGCAAGCTTGAATCCGCCATGCGGAAAATATGTCCAGATCAGCAAAACTGAGCAAGCATGAAGTCTTCAATACCAGTGATGCTACAGGTCTGGAGTACCTGAGGCTATGTTTACACGGAAACGATTCTGAAGAGAAAACGCAAAAGTGGCGTTGCGCCATCACTTTTTATTCTGCGTTTAGACGAGCGTTTTGTGTGGGAAATCCACGTGCAAATGGTGACGCAAAAGTGTGTGTGATTCAATGTAGTATGAATCAGGCGGCTAGGAGTGCATACTACAACACCACCAAGTCCACACGTCTGTGTACAACCTTCACTGTCAAGCAGACTTTTGCGTTTCTACCGTTTACACAGGAACGCGGCAGTGGAGCGTTTTAAAATGTTCCACTCTGGAGGGTGGTTTCACTTTTTTGCGTTTTTAAGCCTCAAAAACGCTGTCGCCGTGTAAACGAAAGGCACATCCGATAGAATATTTTTACGTTTTCACCTGCGAGCGTTCTCGTGTAAACAGGGCCTCAGTGTTTGGGACTTTATGCCATTTGACATGTGCGATACGACGGAGACAATGCAAATAGAGCTGATCAAGTCTGGCTAACTCAGTCTCATCCCAATAAGTCATATAACTGACGTTTTGGGGCGTCTTTTGACCATACGTCAATATTAGCCTTTTTAGGGCCCCCTTAAACGTCGCTAGATGGCGATCCCGGGCCGTCATACAACTGACGCTTTACCTTTAACGTCAGTTAGGTGACGGGTTAGGTTTAGGTCTGGGGTAGAGTTAGGATCCCATAACCTCATCTACCGACGTTTAAGGGGGCCCTAAAAAGGCGAATATTGACGTATGGTCAAAAGACGTCCCAAAATGTCAGTTATATGACGTCTTGGGGTGAGACCGGGTTGCTCTGGCAATCTACCGGCCATAAATGGTCCAGGACTCATATTCTCTTGGACAACAAGTCACTTTCAAGCAGCTTTCTATTGGTTAACCCAGCAAATTTGCAAGACCAGCTGGAACCAGTTGCGAAATCTGGAAATATCTCACCTTCACACGAAATTCCCAATCGGATTTTGGCTGTGAAAATTGAACAGAGGTAAATTTGACTGCCTCTCTTGGCTTTTCAAGAGAACGATTGGAATCAATTTGGAACCGTATTGCGTTTTTCCGAGTCAAATGAATCGTGAGTTGCCTGGGGATTCCCACCGCTATCTATTAGAGATCATAGGCGAGTTGAAAAAAGATTTCCTCATGATGTTGATCTTCATCAACTCGTCCTTCAGACTGGTTTTCTTCACACTGCCCGTTCCCGCTCAGCTCTGAGGGACAGTGTGGTGTGAATCTCCACGCTTACGAGGAAGAAGCTGGTCTCTTTCGTAGTCATGGAGACCGAGGGTCGCCATGGACACCACGTCCGGTCTCAGTTCCTGTCTCCCCCCCCCAACCTCCTCTGTTTTCCACCACTAAACTGGGTCATTGGTATCAGACTCAATTCCTGAGATGAGATTAGCTGGGAATTGTCCTTGGGCCTTTTTTGGACCTGTTGTTTAAAGACTTAGGGGACACATTAAGGGCCGCCAACATCTGAACTCAGTTGAGCAACATGGCGAACAGGGACACTCTGAGCCTCAAGACTTGTTGCAGATTTGTGTCAAGGTTACCGACTAAAAAGTGAGACACAGTGTTCAGAAAGCAAACTATCATGCTTATAATATTTTAGCAGTGTATTTTCATGTACTGTATGTTTGTCTCAGCAAAAATGACTTCTCAACTGATATGATTTCATCTTACTGTATATGATGTGACACCAGTATTTCACTGAATTACACATAAATCACTGTATAGACTATGAATGTGAAGTATGCATTAAGCAATGCTCATGTGTTTCTGTAGTTGGTTCATCATCATGCAGCTTCACTTTTTTAAATATCTTCTCTAATCCCTCTTTCTCTTATTTCGTGATTTGTTTTGCCTTCTCTTTTACCCTCAGCTCATTACGAACCTGCAAACGAAGGGGTTCTGTCTGAACAACATTAATTAGTATGTGGAAATATGTCCACCGCTTCATTATTTCTCGTCTCTGCCAATATCAGATGTTGTTATTAAATCAAATCTGCTACGCTCCCTCATGCTAGCAGTGTCATATCTAAGAAGTGCTACCGCCTTTATTGTATAGCTCATTATTAATGCACTTGGCCAAACTTTCCCTCGGTGGCAAGTCCAAGTCTGATGAATAAAACACTGGTCTGTGCTTGTAAGATTATTTATTTATATTGTAACATATTGCGTGTGAAATTCAATGTAAGAACTAGCGAAGTCGAAGTTGACATGGCTGATACTGGCATCATCCCCTGAGTTTGTGTGTGTGTGTTTAAATTATGTAACAATTTATATATATATATATATATATATATATATTAGGGCAGTCAAATGATTAATCACGATTAATCACATCCAAAATAAAAGTTTGTGTTTACATAATATATGTGGGTGCACTTTGTATAATTATTTTGTATATATATAAACACACACACACATGCATATTTAAGAAAAAAAATATTATTTATATATAAATATTTATATTTATTTATAATATAAATTATATATAAATCTATATACAGTATATACATGAAAATATTTCTTAAATATATACAAGCATGTGTGTGTTTTTGTATACGTAAAATAATTATACAAAGTGGACCCACATATATTATGTAAACACAAACTTTTATATATATATATATAATACATGCTTGTATATATTTAAGAATTTTTTTCATAAATATACTGTATATAGATGTATATATAATTTAAATTTAAAATAAAAATATAAATAATAAATTAAAAAATAAATAAATAAATTTAATTTAATTTAAAAAATAAATTAAACTTAAATATAAATATTTTATATATAAATACAATTTTTTTTCCTAAATATACAAGCATGTGTGTGTATTTATATATATATATACAAAATAATTGTACACAGTGCACCCACATATTTTATGTTTGGATGCGATTAATCGCGATTAATCATTTGACGTCCCTAATTTTAATAGATTTTTCAAATTAAAAATAAAATAACTAATAAAATGAATATTTTTATTAAATATATAGTATGTTTTGTCAAAAATAATCAAATGTCAAACCAATCAACTGTTATACAATGCAAGCTATATCAAAATATCAAAAAAATAGTGAAAAATCATAATATGACCTCTTTAAGTTTTTAATAAGAACCACATACAGTAAGTAACTCTCTGCAAGCCTCCTACTCACCAGTCCTTCCGAGGAGAGCCGGGAATCTTTCCCACGCCGTCTAGACATTAATTAGTCCTTACTTCCACTCACCCCGGAGGACCACGTCCAACCCGTGCAGCCGGATCAATGCTGCATCCTTTCAAATAGGTGGCTTTGTGATAGGAACATGGCTTAATGTCATTATGTCCATTAGCATCTCAGTGAAGCTTCCTTCAGAGCTAGGATAATGAGACGGGATAGCCTTACTCCGCTGGATTGAGGATATGTGGGATTTTGACCTGTCATTAGATCCCGTGCATTATAAGGTGCACACGTCTCAAGATGGACTTACCCTTTGAAGTGCTAATGTGGACCACCTACGGCCCCCCGTCTTTGCTCATTAATGTCTCTGTTCGTCAGGCTTTGTTGGTCTAAAAACCTTTTCTAACTCGGTACAATGAATCTGCGCTGCCTCCAGGAGTCATCCATTATATATAGCGAGTGTAGCAGTGTGAACGCTTCCGGCCCTCCAGGCAATCTGTGCATCACAATGCTTGACTGAGGTTTCCTTTCAACAGTACTTTGAGATTAGTTTCTGAATTCTGCGACTGGAAAAAAGATCCTTTTTCTTCATTTTCTTTGGTTGATGGTCTTAACCACATTTCATTTTATACTATATTTATATCCATTTACTGTATAAAGAGCTAACACAGTCTCATCCCAAGAAGTCATATAACTGACGTCTTGGGACGTCTTTTGACCATACGTCAACATCCACGTTTTTAGGGTACCCTTAAAGGTCGTTTACATGACGATCCCGGGCCGTCAACCAACTAACGCTTTACCTTCAACGTCGGTTAGTTGACTGGGTAGGTTTAGGTCTGGGGTAGGGTTAGGATCCGATAACGTCATCTAACCGACGTTTAAGGGTACCCTAAAAAGGCGGATGTTGACGTATGGTCACAAGACGTCAATTATATGACGTCTTGGGAAGAGACTGCGCTGAAAGAGCAGGTTTGGGGCACCATGAGGGTGAATAAATGAAGTCAGAATGTTCATATTTGGATGAACTATTAATATAAGCAACGCAAGCTGAGTTTGTGTGAGGTATGCTACTCGATTGATGCGTTTTAATCTGTGCTAATGATGCGCTTTAAAACCTGGAAGGGTTTCGCTGTGATAGACCAAGAATTCCATTAGCAGCGGTTTCTTTTGAATTCCTCGTATAAATATTTCATGTAAATATCACTGTGGTCTTTATCATTTGCAGGTGTAATGTGCGGCTCGTGTTCTGATGGGCGACACTCAGTCATAAGAGTCTCTCTCTGCACCCGAAGGAACATGCTAACCGTGTCAGACATGAGGGCCATCTTCAGAACAATCTGAATGCTTGCAGAGATTATTGGAAAAGCACAAGTTATAGACGTTATCAAACACCGAGGACTTACTCAACGGTTAAGACTATTTGAGCTGAAGCGGAGCAGTGAATGATGAAACTAAATACACTCTAAACAATGCTGGGTTGTTTAAACCCAAATTTGGGTCAAATATGGACAAACGCTAGCCTGGATGCCAGCCCGAACTCCGCCCACAATATTTTTTGGACGGGAAGTTCGGTCTGGACTCGATCCATTGAGGAGTAATTATGAACGGTTCAGAGATCATCGGGCCAATCAAATTGCCAGGGCGGGCTTTATACGATGATTGACAGATGGTCTTCAGTAACGTAATCCTCACGTCGTCAAAGAGCGCTTGTCAAAGATGAGTGCAGCTGGAGAATTGAGATGTATAGATTCCGCTGTCGCGTCTTTTGTAAAATAAATCGACAGCACATTCATTTTAATAGACAAACAGAGAACTGCAATCAAGGCATATGTCGATCGGAAATATATTTTTGGCGTCCTTCCTACATGATTCGGGAAAAGTGGTCGTTGTGGTTTAACTTCTCGTTATTTAACTTCTAAAATAAATAAGGTTAGGCTACGTTCTGTATTTGAAAACTGCGCTATGCAAAGGAGTTGACTTCTGCATTGCTCTGATTGGTTGTAGGTCTACCGACTATCCAATTGAGTGCAGAGGGGTTTTTTTTCCTGGTTCGGTTACTCACAATCAAAGCCCAATGGAGGAGTTTCAGACTCATTTTCTCTCTTGAAAATGAGTATGACGAAGTCAGGCTAGACAAACCCAAATGTTGGATTAAAAATGTAATTTCAAATTTTAGACCAAATTTTTAAGTTTTAATTACATTTTTAACCCAACATTTGGGTTTGTCCATATTTGACCCAAATTTGGGTTAAAACAACCCGTCAATTTTGGATTGCTCTTAAAGTGCGCACTAAAAAAGGTCAATGTAAAACATAATATAATGAAATATGTAAGATACATTGCTAATTTCCGCTAAAATGTCGCGAAGCAACCACAGTTTGACACCTTGTTTTCGACTGCTGTGTGATTGTAGCTACAGACAGTTTAAAGTCAGAACTGTGCCTTTGGACCTTATAACAGTAGTTTTCCACTTCGTCTTCCTCTCACATTCACGACGCCGACTGTCATTGCTGTTCATCAGTCCAAAACATTGGGTGATGATTGGCAATGTCAAGGCCAATTTTAGCACTTGACGAGCATGAAATTGCTGTGGGGAAAGTAAAAGCTGAAGGAGAAACAAGCCCCTCCAGACGTTTGGCGCCGCAACAAGAGTCTAAAATTATCAAGCTGATCCCGGGGTCCCAATGCATTCATCATAAGCCTTGGCAAACGGATTGAAGGGAGGGTATTTCACACGTGTTGAAAAATGACGTGAATGTAATTAAGAAAGTCTTTTCTTTGGCATTGATCTTTTTTTTTTTGATTGTGCCAGTCATGGCTGTAAGTGCATCATTTTGGATCTTTTTTAATATCGTTCATTCAGTTTGATGAGTGCTTCAATTCAAAAGCATAGTTTAGAATTGGGGTGGCACACTTTGCAAATATTTTAGCATTGATGCACATTTGGAGAGAGATTGATATATCACTATAACATTGACGACACCGCAGAACTGAGGCCCCGTTTACATGAGAACGCTGAAAACGTAAAAATATTTTATTGGATGTGCCTTTCGTTTACACGGCGGCGGCATTTTTGGGGCTTAAAAACGCAAAAACCACCGTCGACCGTCACGTTCCCGTCTAAAGGGTAAAAACGCAAAAGTCTTGGTGTTGTTTTGTGGCAGTGCTCCACATCGCCACCTAGCCACCTGGAGTGCATACTACATTGAATTTCACACACTTTTGCACATACACCGATTGGTGTAATGATGTCATTGATACGCGGGCGGCCGCCAATCGTTGTGAGATCCAGCTAGTGATGTCTGTCTCATGGACATTATGCCGGCAATTATATTGTGTACACATTGGACGCTTTACAGTTGTACTGTTTTACATTTGCAATTGTACTCACTTGTATGAATATATTTTCTGTGTTTAAAAAGAACCAATGAACAATTCCTAACACATACAATCTGTCAGCACTGTGGGCAAAAGCTGACATTTGTAATGTGTGTTTGTTTTGTGTAGATACGGACTACATCAGCACGGAGGAAGAGCAGAAGGTAGAACAGATGCTAACTTTGCTGACGGAGGAGTCCAAGCAGGCAGCGGCCAGCACAGCGGTGAGTACACATACACACACACACACCACAACCAGCCTTTCCTCACAACAGTTTACCAAGCTGAAAAAAAGAACCGGTCAACTTACAACTTTAGAAATCCTACCTAAAGGAACATTTGATATTTTAAAATGTAAATATTCCAGCAAAATGTAAGTTCAAACAAATAAAACATACTCTCCCTGCCTCTACGAACTTAGAGGGCACTTCCCCCTGGATTATTTCCATCCAAAACAACATAATATATAATTAGTGCATGTGACAATAGGAGTAACGTTACTTAAATATTTTAGTGCGCAATAATGAGATATGCAGTTATCATTCTAATATTTAGATTGACGTAAAACAATTAATACATTCAGAAATTATGTATTTGTTCTCTTCAGTTTGTTTGATAGAACATGAAGTGTTGAAATACAGTATGTTTTATATACTGTTAAATTTAAACGTATTTATATAGAATCAGAATATTGCTTAAATAAGATCACAAAATGGCAAAATACCGCTATAGTGTTTAAATTTGAAGTAAATTTTTTGACACAAAATAATACAAATATGATTTCCATAAATTTCCAGTCCAGTACGGAAGAGGATTTGGGCCAAGCAATAATAAAAAAAATAAAACCATCTCGAGATTAAAGTCATTGTAATGCAAAATTAAATTTAAGGTTTGTGAAAAAAAATAAAATAAAATAAAAACTCAAAATACAATCTTGTGAATAAACTCATTAATTTGCGTGAATAAAGTCGTGTTTCGAGAAAAACTCTTTAAATTTTGAGAAAAAAACTCAAAAAACAATCTTGAGAATAAACTCATTAATTTTTGAGAATAAAGTCGTGTTTCGAGAAAAAAAACTTGTTAAATTTCTAGGAAAAAAAATCGAAATACAATCTTGAGAATATACTTATTAAATATCGAGAATAAAGTCGTGTTTCAAGAAAAAAAACTCATAAGATTTCGAGAAAAAGGTCGAAATAATCGTGAGGATAAACTCATTAAATATTGAGAATAAAGTTGTGTTTCAAGAAAAAAAAACTCATAAAATTTCGAGAAAAAGGTCGAAATAATTGTTAGAATAAAGTCATTAAATATCTTGAATAAAGTCGTGTTTCGAGAAAAAAACTTGTTAACTTTCGAGAAAAAACATCGAAATACAATATTGAGAATAAACTCATTAAATATCGAGAATAAAGTCATGTTTTGAGAAAAAAACTCATTAACTTTTGAGAAAAAACTTGAAAAACAGTCTTGAGAATAAACTCATTAAATATCGAGAATAAAGTCGTGTTTCGGGAAAAAATTTATTAAATTTCTAGAAAAAACTCGAAATACAATCTTGAGAATAAACTCATTAATTCTCGAGAATGAAGTCATGTTTCGAGGAAAAAACTCGTTAAATTTCTAGAAAAAAACCTTGAAATACAATCTTGAGAATAAACTCATTAAATATCGAGAATAAAGTCGTGTTTCGAAAAAAAAAACTCGTTAAATTTCGAGAAAAAATACAATCTTGAGAATAAACTCATTAAATATCGAGAATAAAGTTGTGTTTCGAGAAAAAAAATTCATAAAATTTCGAGAAAAAGGTCGAAATTATCGTGAGAATAAATTCGTGTTTCGAGAATAAGGATTCAATTGCAAAGGGGTTCAATTGCTTACATTTTTTTAGTGTAAACAATATTTAAATAAACCCACCCCCCCACTAAAAAGAACCTTTTGTGTACTGGAAAGATTCCATGGATCTAAAAAGATCTTTGGAACATCAACACCAAGAGTGAACTATTTTGTTTTGTGACCCAACATGGCAATTTCTGGCTCAAAATATTGCATAAATTGCAGTGGACTTAGTGTACCAGTTCAGCCAAACCAATGGAAGGCAAGGACAAGGTAGTGATACTTAAGTTTACACGGTGCACATGTTATGTGGAACGCACCAAATAATATTGTGAGTTTTGGTGACGTCACTTAAGGTGAGTGTGAGAGTGTCAGGTGACCTCTTACTGCTTCTACCTCAGGGAACAAGCCAATGAATTCCAAAAAAACAATCAAAGATGATTGCTGAATAAATAAAAGAATGAACATTGGAGGGAGATATTGTTAACTTGTAGAGCATCTTCTGTGTAATAAAATAAATGTCATCAACAAAATGTCATCAACTCAACAAATATCATGAAGGATAAAGGAATATCATATACAACAACGTCAATGACTCTGGGAAGAGGTACGGTTAAGTGATGTTTTTGTGGGTAACAATGCATTGAGGAAATGAATAGCCAGCTCTGTGGGATGCTGATCACACAGATGAGGCCCTGAAGCAGCTGCTGGAGGCCCTTGAAGTGAAGGTCTGCTCTCTTTCTACTGAAGAAGCTGAATCTGTTGCTGTTGATCGAGAGCACTTATTTCTCTGAATGAGTATGAACCGGATGTGTTGTAGTTTGAACAGTTGTGAATGGATATGGATGGACTCCACTGCGATTCCAACAGGTCCTACAGCATTTAATGGCGGTTCACTACAACAACTTCAGCGTCTTACAGACAAACAGCAACTTTACGGTCCTTTATAAATCTTGCTGGAGCTTTTAACAGCATGACGGTGGGCGGCAATAAAAGGCGGTTAGTGACTTTCTGAAGTGGAATCATGATGTTCCCTGAGGTTCGTGTGGTGTAACTTTAATGTAATAGACGGGTGTTTCACCGCAGCATTAGACAGCTGAACGAGAAGAGTTTTCCCCTCTGCAGAGAAATATGATCTCCCAGTCCCATCTACCCACAATGCATCAGCGGCATGAGCTGGCAATTCAATTTCAAGCAGATACTTCTGCTCTGTTTTAAATTGAATTGTGCAGTCTGCTGCACCAGAAATACACATTTAATAACCATATAACCTTTTGATGATCATTTGGAAATAGGATTTATTAGTAAAAATGGGCGGCCTTTGTATTCCCTCTTATAGTTTAATTTGGCTGGACAGAAACGTTTTTATTCAAAGTGTATTCGAATTTTCGTTTGTTCGTTTTGTTTTTTGGTGGGTATTTTTTGTAATGTTTTTCATTTAGTTTTGTTTTACTTCAGTTTTGTTTCATTTTATTTTGTTTTGTTTTAGTTTAAGTTTGTTTGATTTTGTTTAGTTTTGGTTTAGTTTCCTTTTGTTTTGTTTTAGTTTAAGTTTGTTTCATTTTGTTTCATTTTGGTTTAGTTTCATTTCATTTTCGTTTCATTTGTTTTAGTTTAAGTTTGTTTCATTTTGTTTAGTTTTGGTTTAGTTTCATTTTGTTTTGTTTTAGTTTAAGTTTGTTTGATTTTGTTTCGTTTTGGTTTAGTTTCATTTTGTTTAGTTTAGTTTTGTTTTATTTTGTTTCGTTTTGGTTTAGTTTCATTTCGTTTTGTTTTAGTTTAAGTTTGTTTCATTTTGTTTCGTTTTGGTTTAGTTTCATTTCATTTTCGTTTCATTTGTTTTAGTTTAAGTTTGTTTCATTTTGTTTAGTTTTGGTTTAGTTTCATTTTGTTTTAGTTTAAGTTTGTTTGATTTTGTTTTGGTTTAGTTTCATTTTGTTTTGTTTAGTTTTGTTTTATTTTGTTTCGTTTTGGTTTAGTTTCATTTCGTTTTGTTTTAGTTTAAGTTTATTTCATTTTGTTTTAGTTTAAGTTTGTTTTATTTTGTTTAGTTTTGGTTTAGTTTCTTTTTGTTTTGTTTTAGTTTAAGTTTGTTTGATTTTGTTTCGTTTTGGTTTAGTTTCATTTTGTTTTGTTTTTGTTTAGTTTTGTTTTATTTTGTTTCGTTTTGGTTTAGTTTCATTTCATTTTGTTTTAGTTTAAGTTTGTTTGATTTTGTTTAGTTTTGGTTTAGTTTCATTTTGTTTTAGTTTAAGTTTGTTTCATTTTGTTTTGGTTTAGTTTCATTTTGTTTTATTTAGTTTTATTTTGTTTTGTTTTGGTTTAGTTTCATTTTGTTTTAGTTTAGTTTGGTTTTATTTTGTTTTGGTTTACTTTCATGTTGTTTTGTTTTTCTATAGTTTTGTTTTATTTTTAGTCTAGCTTGTTTGTTTTTTGTTGTTTTTGTCTTGTTTGATTCGTTCATTTGTCATGTGGTTTGACTGTCATCATCATGACCCGTGAAACACAAAAACCACAAAATGAACGTGAATATATTTGCAATTTTATTATGTTGACATTTATCCAATTCATTTTTCTTATTATTTGCATTCAATTAACATATTGCCCTAAAAGGGACTCTTATTTTGTGACCTAGTATTAATAATGAACTCCTACTTTTAATTAAATTCCTGGGGCTAATATGGAACTTCTTTTAATCTTCATTTATTCAGTCGTGCAATGTGATACCTTCAGATTTACATAAGAGATTTTTTCTGCATTAATAAGCATAAAAAAGTGAAAACTTATTGGAAGGGATCATATTATTGGAGTCTAACTGTTGCATATCTCTCAGTGTGAGATGTTAAAATGACTTTAAAGGAAAACAACTTTTGTACTATTTTATATATTATTTGTGACAAATTGGATTGCAATTATTGTTCATGTAGTCATGACGCATATTAACCGAAAGAATGCATGAAATATTTGTATTTGTAAAAAAACATCACAGAAACTAGAGCTAAACTAAGTACAAATTAAAACCATGGGTTAAAAATACTGAAAATATACTTTGAAGCATACGTTTTCACTTTAAAATGTAGAAATTTGGAAATCGTCCATTTCTCATCTACTCCTCAACAATGACAAAATGATAAACAAGCCTTCATTATTGAAGCACCCGCAATTAGTTTTCACCACGAGGTGTAGATTTTCACATTTCTACCTCAGAGATTTGCGTGTTGATTTCTCGTTATGTATTTTCTCGGTGCAGATTGCAGTGTGTCTGACACTATATTTTAATGATATCCCAAAATAATAATTGCTGCTGTAATTATTATGCTTTTTTATATCATTACACTACGGATGGAGAATTGCGCCAAATTACGGATGCAATCATAAGGAAGTCTGAGGCTCATGATAAACGAACAAATGGTTGATCTTTGAAGGTATTCAGGTCATTTTTAGATAATTATGTTAAGTTGTTTTTGCCTTTCATCCCAATTATTTTGCAGAGAAAATATCAACCCACATAAATTAAAAATCATTTGCTTTAAGTAATATTACAAATTTAGAAAGTTATTAAAGGGATGGTTCACTTTGAAATGAATTTTTGGTATTTTTTAGCTTACCTCAAGGGCATCCAAGATGTAGGTGTCTTTGTTTCCACAGTATTTTCAATCTTGATATTTTTAGGTCAAGCCCTTCTTGTCTGTCAGTCATATAATGGAGGTCTATGGTCACCACCTCAAAGAGCATGCACAGAGAAGTCCAAATTAAACATGATTTAATGACTCGTAAATGTAAGTACACATTGATTGCCTAAGACACGAAACGAGCGGTTTGTGTGAGAAAACGAACAGTATTTATATCGTTTTTACCTCTTGTAACCACAAGTGATCTGAGGGCGCGGGCCCTTTGTGTCTGTGTTTACAAGAGGTAAAAATGATATAAATACTGTTCGTTTTCTCACACAAACCGCTCGTTTCGTGTCTTAGGCCATCAATGTGTACTCTTTGAGGTGGGGACCATAGACCTCCATTATATGACTGACAGACAAGAACGGTTTGACCTAAAAATGTCATCTTGGATGCCCTTGATGTAAGCTAAAACATACCAAAAATTAATTTCAAAGTGAACCATCCCTTTAAAGCTGAAACATGGCATTTCAACCATCTTCGGAATTAAACTGGAACTGAAAAGTACAGTATTATCCAATACGTTTAGTCATCCGGTGGCAGATGTACATGCAAACCCATTTATGAATGCTAATCAGATCACTGCATCTGGTAAACATGGAGAGAACAGAACAGTATGGTTTTGCATATGTATCATCTGGCCAGATTTAAACCAAAAACAAGGTAATTTTCTTGTCACATTATGGGATGCTTATTGACAGCATGATTTGTTTTCATGTCACAATGTAGAACTTTAATCAACCGAAATTGAATCGCTACGTTTCCCCTTGAGGTTTATAGTGATGTACTGTAGCTAATGCAATATACTTATTGTGTTTTTATGAGTCATGCTATTTATTGATACAATAATCCTACTTACTCATATTCAGCCCTTGTTTGGAAGTTAACACATTGTGTTTCTGTAGATGAGCCGTTGCTCGTTGAGATTGCTTTCTGGATAGATGTTGTGTGGGTGAGGAAACAAAGACTGAGAACTTGAACTCACTTAATGCTTTTATTATAATGGAAGCTTATATTTATGTGTAGTGCCATTCACAAGTTTGGGTTCAGTACGATTTTTTTTAATGTATTTTGTAAATTTGATGAAAAACTACAGCAAAGTCAGTAATATTGTGATATATATTTTACAATTATAAATTACTGTTTTCTATTCAAATATATAGTAAAATGTAATTTATTTCTGTGATCAAAGCTGCATTTTCAGCATCATTACTCCAGTGTCACTTGATCCTTCAGAAATCACTCTAATATTACTGATTATTGTTATTTTCAATGTTCAAAATAGTTGTTTTGCTTAATATTTTTGTGGAAACCATGATTTTTTTCTTCAAGATTATTTAATGAATAAAGTGTTCAAAAGAACAGCATTTATTTGAAACATAAGTTATAAATTGTAAATGTTTTTACTGTCATTTCTGAGCTATACTTGCTGAATAAAAGAAAAAAAATCTTACTGACCCCAAACTTTTTAAGTGTACATAATATAGTTTTTATGAAGCTCAGACAAACTTTATTTGGTGAATATTGTTGTGTCATGCTATTGTTCTCTACAACAATAGTTTCTAATTGAATACAACACTGTAAAAAATATTGTTGGTTTAACTTAAAAAATTAAGTAACCTGGTTTTTAAGTTGGTTGAACTGGAAAAAGTGAGTTAATACAATGAGGGAGATTGATTTAATCATCAGAAACTCAAAATAATAAGTTATCTGGACTAACTAAATTATTTAAGTTGATTTGACAAAAGAAAAAAATGTTGTGATACACTGTAAAAAAATATTTTCAAGATTTGTCATCACATTTTTTCATTTGTCAAGTCAGCTTAAATAATTTTTTTAGTTGAGATAACTTATTATTTTGAGTTTCTAATGATTAAATTAATCCCCTTCATTGTATTAACTCACTTTTTCCAGTTCAATCAACTTAAAATTTTAAGGCAACCAGGTTATGTAATTTTTTAAGTTAAACCAACAATATTTTTTTACAGTGTAACAAATCATGAAAATACTTTTTTACAGTAGGTAAATGGGCTACACTGTAAAAAATATTGTTGGTTTAACTTAAAAAAGTAAGTTATCTGGTTGCCTTAAAATTTTAAGTTGACTGAACTGGAAAAAGTGAGTTAATACAATGAAGGAGATTGATTTAATCATCAGAAACTCAAAATAATAAGTTATATCAACTAAATAAATTATTTAAGTTGATTTGACAGAAGAAAAAAAATGTTGTGATAGCAAATCTTGAAAATATTTTTTACAGAACATTTATAAAGGATCCATGTTTATTTGGGCCACCATTTCTGTATCACAAAATGATTTTACACACAATGCATAACACTTTACAGTAAGGTTTAGTTAAGGTAAACACTCGATTTCATTAAAATGAACAATACCTTTACATCATTTATTAATTCAAGTTATTTTCTACATAAATACATTTGTAACATTTCAAGTTGAATACATTAACATCAATGTTTTATGAACTAACAACATGAATTAACAATGAACTGTCTCTTTATAAGTTAACATTCACTTACATGCATAAAAGTTTTGTTCATGAATAGTTCATGATGCCTAATGCATAATAGTAGTTTTCATAAGTAGGGTTCAGACCATATTCAACAGGAATAATATGCCTGGCAGGATTTGATTTCATATGAAGTTGAAAAGTAATATAATAGGAAGCTTGTTTAACTCTTTCTCCGCCAGCGTTTACTATCTAAGTTTCCAGTCATGCTAGCATTATTGATCAAATTCATAAAAGTTTTATGGCCCCCAGAATATTTTGTTTTAGGAATATCTGAACATGCAATATATCTAAAGAAAGAATGGATCATATATATAAAGCCTTTTATTGTGGGTAGCCTAAGGCACACCTGTGCATCTTGATATGGATGTCGGCAAAGGAGAAGTGCTCACTAACACTAACATTGAGACAATATTTGAGAGATATAGGCCTTGTGTGTACACAGCTCATGAAAAAAAGGTCAGCTCATGAAAATTATGGGCAAAAACAAGTGTAAATAGGCTGATGATGTCATATGACAGAAAGTTGTTTTAGAGGAGCGAGTTATTTGCATGATTACTGCTTTTGAAGCGTTGTGTCCTATAGAGAGAATGTTTTAAGCCTCTGGATTGTTTGCCAGAACAGGAGCTTAACATGTCATTAGTTCACTGAGCGAGTGTGTTTGTTTCCACACTTGCTGACATTTGTTTACGCGGCTCTGCCAAGTGCACCTTGCCTCTGACGTCCAGGGTAACAAAGTGTGCAGCCTGTCTTGTGTGCGGGAACAGTGTGATGCTGTGAAATAGTGTCTGATTACCTCTCACTCTTCTAGCCATGCATTAGCGATGGTCAGAAACATCTCCTCTGCATCTGATCCCCGTCTTTCAGTGTTCACAGATTGGAAAGAATAGGTCGCCTCCCATAGACTTGGTGTGTTTTTCCCTCGGTTTGAGTTGAGGCGACAACACACTGACCAATCTGCTTTGGTCCAGTGATATTTTAGCATTATTATAGTATTTTTATGTGTTCATTTATAAAATTAATTAAATTTAATTAGTGATATGTGCTTTTGTTATTTTTTATATGTTCTTTTTATATTTAGGTTTCATGTAATTTTATTTAAGTTTTAGTTTGAATACTTAATTGTTTCAGTGATTTTTTTTAAGTTCAGATAAACTTTATTTGGTGATTTCTTTGTTTTATTGGTAGTTGAGTAATTATGCTAAAAAAAACTACTTTTGGGAAAATTGTGTGAATTTTTAATGTTCATTTAAAAAATTAATGTATTTTATATATTTTTCTTAATTATTTATTTTTTTATGTTTTTATATTTATATTTCGGTTTCATGTAATTTTATTTAAGTTTTAGTTTGAATACTTAATTGTTTCAGTTACTTTTTTCAAGTTCAGATAAACTTTATTTGGTGATTTCTTTGTTTTACTTAACAACAACATTGGTAGTTGAGTAATTGTGCTAAAAAATTAAAATAATTTTAAGTTAAAAATTAAAAATAAATTTTAAAAATAAATAAATAGTATTTTTAGTAATAACATAAATGACTAAAAATACTAAATTATTGAAAAAGCACAATTAATCAACTACCCATTGTTTTCAGTAATTTATTTGAGCATTTATATATTTAAATTTGACCGAGCAATTACCTCTCAAGATTGTTAAATTGACAGCCTTAGAAATACATGTTGAATTTCCGTTTTGATTTTGCAATTCCTCTTACTGACATTTGAGTTTAAAATTGCAGTTGAAATATAGCCAAATCAATTAAAATTGAGTGAATTTAAAGGAAAAAGTTTATTTTTCAGTTGGTACAGTGTGAAATATTGACTACTACTCACACCTAGTTTCTTTTTTTTCTTGTATAATGAATACTTCTAGCGGTAGTGGCAGGCCAACACATGTATAGCGTTTCTGTGGTATACATCAGCATGGAAAACATGTAGTATAGTGATAAGTAGTCCTCAATATTCTCTGAAGTGACTGTGTTTGCCTGACCAGAGGTTACTCTTGTAACTCTCTTCAAGTGCTTTGAAGTCCCCAGACTTATTTCCTCTCTGAGCCTTGTCCTAGATTTCACTTTTCATGCAGACACGAGCTTAGAAAATCTGTCTCCAAAAAAATAAAATAAAAAATAAAAACGAACGATACACAGGAATTTTGGATGAATATGGCCAGTTTTCTGAATCTGTTGCTGCTGGCTTACACATATTTGTCAAATCTTCACCGCCAGTGTAATCCAGTCCTGCACTGACTACACATTTAGCCGTCATAACAGTTATATTCACTTCAGGAAACATGAAGTCTGAATACGCATTTTTGACAGCATATTGAGACGATTCTCTCTGCAATTTCCTGACGTTTTTCAGGGCACTTTAACTGAAGAGAGCTGTAATTTTCACTCCTAAAGCAGAAGTACGGCCTCCTCTCTCTCCACGAGTTCTCCAGCCAGCTTTAAAGTGAGCGGAGATTGACATTTCGTGGTGACCCAAAAGTCCTGAGAAGAATGACTTATTTACTTTCAAGACACGGCGAGTCTGGCTGTTACGTAAGCCGATGAATGAGACCGGTCAGACAGGCCAGAGCCTAAAAATAACATCAAAACATTTTTATTAACTGAAATAAATGAACTGACCTGAGCTGCAATAATATAATAATATATATTTAAATATATATATATATATATGATATACATTAATATATATTAATATATTATATATATATTATTAATATATTATAATATATGATATATATTAATTATTAATATACTGTATATATATATATATATATATATATTAATAATATATATATATATATATATATATATATATATGATGGGTGTAAAGCAAGTTGCGTCTTCACAATGTCAACATTTGCTGTAAAATTTTGTAAATATAAAAAGAAAATATGTAAAAATGGGTCAAATACAATCAAATACAATTTTCCCAAAAGTATTATTTTTTTAGCACAATTACTCAACTACTAATGTTGTTATTAACTAAAACTTTTAAAAACTGTTCAAATTGTTTCATTAATTGAAATAAAATTTAAATAAATGTTACATGAAAATCTTGAAGATAGATAGATAGATAGATAGATAGATAGATAGATAGATAGATAGATAGATAGATAGATAGATAGATAGATAGATAGATAGATAGATAGATAGATAGATAGATAGATAGTAGAATATAATATATGTGGGTGCACTGTGTATAATTACTATATATATATATATACACACACATGCTTGTGTGTATATTTATTAAAGAAATGTTTTCATGTATACTGTATATAGATTTATATATAATTTAGATTATAATAGATTTATATATATAATAGATTTATATAAATATTTTATGTATAAATAATATTTTTTTTCTTAAATATACATGCATATGTGTGTATTTATATATATATATATATATATATATATATATATATATATATATATATATATATGCACACAAATAAATAAATAAAATTCACAAACACATACTAAAAGAAACCTGAAAATATAGAAGCCTATTCAAAATATTAATCATAAATGAATAATAGCATAGAAATAACACTAAACGCTTTGCAACTTTACAATTTATTGTTGAAACTACTTTAACTCAAAGTCTATGGAAATGGAAAATGACCAAACTGGTCATCAGTTGCTTCCTATGCGGTTTCTTTCCACTTGAGCGAGCGGATGATTCCCTCCATCGACTTGGCAAGTAACCCACATGTTATAATTCTGCTGGATTGGAAAACTGCTTCTCTTTCCACGCTTGACCTATTTTCACTGCGAGCATCAGTGTTGACAACTGACTGGTGAAGATATTTTTTAAGTTGACTGAAAAACAGTCACACGTCTGGCCTAACATGTGTTTCTGTGTGTGTTTGGTGCCTACAGCCCTCTGTTAAACCAGCTCCCTGATCTCATCAACATTACCTAACGTAGAGACTACAATCTACTTGTATATGAATAATTCAGCATTGTTTTCTTTCTTTCTGGAAATCCATCTCCTTCAGGACAGCCATACATCTTAAATAAGCATCTCTGTGAAATATGATATGCTGTATTGATATGAAGTGTCTGTAAACAAGTCTATAAATGATGATCTGCCACACTGTCTGCTTGTGTAGTTTACATACATCGTGTTCACGTTCATAAAATGTAAAAAGAGAAGAACCGCCACCATTCATCTATTTTTTAAATATCACCCGGCACCTGTGTGTCAGAATATAAAGGTCATTTGTCGGCGAGCTCGGGTCTCCCGCAGCGGGATGTTCTGCGGTCCACATGTTAAAATTGCGGATAAATTGAATTGGTTCTAATTTGATGGATTTTCAAATGTGACATTGGGTACCTGGGTTGATTTTGTTGTGAATTCGTGAGTCAATGATTGAGTGGAGTCAATGATTGAGTCAATGTGCGTGAGTCAATGATTGAGTAGAGTGAGTTAGTGGGTCTAGTGAGTGAGTCAATGAGTGTGAGTCGATTGAGTGGAGTGAGTGAGTGAGTCGATTGTGTGGAGTGGAGTGAGTGAGTGAGTCGATTGTGTGGAGTGAGTGAGTGGGTCGAGTGAGTGAGTCAATTGTGTGGAGTGGAGTGCGTGAGTCAAAGATTGAGTAGAGTGAGTGAGTGGGTCTAGTGAGTGAGTCAATGATTGTGTGAGTTGATTGAGTGGAGTGAGTGAGTGGGTCAATGATTGAGTGAGTGAGTGGGTTGAGTGAGTGAGTGGGTCAATGATTGAGTGAGTGAGTGGGTTGAGTGAGTGAGTGAGTCAATGATTGAGTGAGTGACCGAGTAAGTGGGTCGAGTGAGTGGAGTGAGTGAGTGAGTCAATGATTGAGTGAGTGAGTGGGTTGAGTGAGTGAGTGAGTCAATGATTGAGTGAGTGACCGAGTAAGTGGGTCGAGTGAGTGGAGTGAGTGAGTGAGTCAATGATTGAGTGAGTGAGTGGGTTGAGTGAGTGAGTGAGTCAATGATTGAGTGAGTGACCGAGTAAGTGGGTCGAGTGAGTGGAGTGAGTGAGTGGGTCGAGTGAGTTAATGAGTGGAGTGAGTGAGTGGGTCGAGTGAGTGAGTGAGTATCAGAAGCCTACATAGCACATCCAGTTTGGAGAATGGAATGACATGGATATTCAGCCATTGAGCAAATTCAATTGTATGCACACACAATGGTTATATTATTAGATGCTACCGAAAGTTTCACTGATAATTTTCATAACTCAGTTAGATCCTTTTAACTGTATTTTAGAAATAAACAACAGATTCTTGATATTATTATTCATCTTTTTTATAGAGCCATCCCGTCCCATGACCGGTGTTTTCCAATGTATCCCTTCATACCTCTGATATATTGTCTCAATTTCATGAATTTGAAAGGTGTCCCACATAGTGACCTGAATGCTTTTCTTTTCAAGGTCGTATGGCAGCATATCTAATCATACGTAGAGCACCGAACGGTGCTGTACAGCATTCATGCCTCTTCAGCATATTCGCTCTGGCTGGAGAGGGATATATGACCTGTGGCAATGAATAAATGGAGTCGCCAGTTCCTGCTGATCTCTGCAGGTTATAATGCCATTTACTGGAGCGCTGGATCTTTATAGGCAGGTTTCACAACAACACTATCTCAAATTACCGTCTTTACATGAGCATTCTTTAAAAGATATGGTGTACGCATTCAAATTACTCGGTGCATATTATTTCCAAAATATATTTCATATATTATCATGTTTTTTGCTTGTAAGAACTTGTTCTGCCTCAGAATCCATTTCTCTTTTCTCTAGTTAATGTCACCCAAGGAATTGTTTGTAATGATTTGATTCAGATTTCAAGTATTTGGAGTATAATATGGTCTCTTTATGGTACTGGCACACAAAATCTGCAATTGCGAAGCAATATGAAGCACAGCTCACACTGAACTCCCTTTCAAACTAAGCAGCTCCAAACAGTTAATGTGACTGCACCCTAAGTCACACTGTCCCATCCTGGCCTTGACTGATTACTCTGTTAGTTTGCTCTCACAGACTAGAATAACTGAATGAATTGAGTTCCTATCAGGCCACCCTGAACCAAAATGAACAGGCCAGTCAAGGTCACTGTCTGCTCCTGCAAATTACCTTGGGATGGTGGATATCTTCCCTCATTACTCAGACACAAGATCTGAAGGTAATAGCTCAGAAGAGATGGACTTGGGCGGGAGTGAATGAGATTTTTAGGGGCTTGTATTTCCTTCATCTCAGTTTAGAGACCAAACAGAAACCCAATCATTGCCCTTGGAACAAAGTTTGACTTTGAGAATGGAAGGATATTGGGGAAGACCAGAAATAAAAACAAAAGGCCCCGTTCATGTCAAAGAACCGCTCGGAAAGCTGATGAAGAACCCGATAGCCCTGCTATCTGTGTAACTAATGGTTTACTTTCCAAAATTGCTTGTGCCAGTACAGTGCCCTTTAAAATTAAATCAAGCTCTGCTTTCCGACGCACGTTCGGTTTTTAATCAGTTTGGCTGGGTCGGGACAGTTAAACTATTCATGTTAAAAGGATCCCGATAACTTTAACCTGTCCTCTGCGCCCTTGGGTTCTGTTCGTGTACAGGTCTGTCAGTCAAGTACTGTCAAAAGGTTCTTTTCTCACTTGATTTTTCATCTATAAAGGTAAAAAAAAAATCCCCAAAAAATGTGGGGAAATTTTGTGAGAGCCCGATTTCCAAAATGGCTGCCGTCGGCCACGCTGTGAAATTAACTTTTGAATGGTTTTGCCCACAGTACTGCATAATACATGGTTTCTGAGACTATTTGGGTCAAGAAATTCATAAATTATGTAGATTTATTGATTTTACCAATTTTTGACCTTCAAATTCAAGATGGCCGCCAATTGGCTCTTTAAGGTGAGACCACTACAGGTGAATAGGGTAATTTTTTTTAACTTTTTATTTATATTTTTCACAGAACATGACAAAAGGAACATTATCTGAGACAATAAGAGATTTCAAGTGATAAAATAACAAGAATAATACAAAGAAAAATAAATAAATAAATAAATAGCCTAAATAAATACAAATATTCAGTATATATATAGCTGCACCTATTAATGTTCACATCTCAACAAATATGATACAATAATATACAGCCTTATAATGATATAAAATAGACAATGTTTAAAAAAATATAGGGTAAAAATTTTAACTTGCAGATATCACCATGAAACTCTACCAATTGATTACTCGCATGAATAGGAGAAAAAAATGTATTGTGAGTTTTCTGTAATTTTAAATTACAGTTTAAATATGCTAATCAGGCTATATTTAATGAAATATGCACTAATTTGCATATATTTTGTAGTGACGAATCTCACCATTGAAAAAAATAAGGTTCAAAATTATTTTAGCATTTTCTTGATATGTTCAATGAAAAGACATAAAATCATAGCGTGAAATGTGCAAAAAGTGTTAGTTTGGTTGTTTTCCATATGTCATTAAATTGCTATGGAAAATATTGTAATGTTATTATATAAAATAATAAATTGTCCATTATTATTATTATTATTAATAGTAGTAGTAGTAGAAGTATCATCAAAGTAGTTAAATATCTGCTATGATAATCTATGATCTGGCCAAAATATTGGTCTGCAACTAATTTACACGTGCTATTTGTAAAGTTGGTTGTTTGTGTTATAACCATGCATATATGTGACGTTGTTCAGCAAAAAAAAATGGTTTTGTTCTATGAGACTGTTGAGGTTGGGTGCATTTTGGTCATTATAGGGTGGGTGTATTTAAATCATTTTAGTATTGCATATCAAATATTGTAAGTTATCGCACATAGCAGTTTTCTTCCATATAGTGCAGCCCTAGATGACAGTACATGATTCTGGCTGGTTGGCAGGGATGGAGATCCTGGCTGCTCTTCTGTCATTGGCTTTCATCTGCACTCCCCATGAATCAGTACAAAGGACTCAATTATCACTTGCAGCCATGTTCCTTTCCTTCCCAGCTGAGGAAAGCCTTGGGATGAAAGGGTCGAGATTACGGGAGTCTCGTGTGACTCCGGGCTAAATGATGGAAGGAGAATATTCAACTCCCTTTAGTGTGGCTACTTTTGGAAATCTGTCTATTAGGAGTCATGCTGGTCTTGTGATAGATTTTTGGATTAGATACAAATTTATTTGTATTAATTGCTTGCCAAAGACCTACTAATTCCATAGCAACCAAATAACAACCAACTAGAACACCCTCTCTAGAAAGCGTAAAAATTCATTACAGTTGCTATATATATTTCCCTACTTTAGGTCAAGTTTAATTCAAGTTTTATGCCACTTAAACACATTAACGTCTTAGAGAGAGTTTAAGGGCATCAGATTTAATTTCTTTTTTAAAATAATCAATTTTATTGTCAGTTGAATCTTCTATTCCCCAGTGTTACATACAAAAGTGAGTATGTCGGGTCACCAAAAGGCAATAAGACGTTGTCTTTGTACATGTGTGTTATAGTTTGTTGGCATTTCTGAAGGCTGCTTTCCTCGCCGTGTTGAATTCATTATCGAGTGTGTCATACCCTTGGGATGTGGGAGAATGTTATTTGCAGCTTTGTTTGAAATGTCATGTACGTTGAATATATGAATTTTTCATATGCACTAACCTAAAGGGTTATTAGGAACACCTGTTCAATTTCTAATAAATAATAATTTAATACAATTAATACAATTAAATAATTTAATACAATTATCTTATCAACCAACGGGGTGGTGATGGCCTAGTGGATAAGACACATGGCTTTGGTGTGAGAGACCCGGGTTCAAACCCACTGCGTGTCCCTGAGCAAGACACTTAACCTCTAGAGGCGTTAAAGGGATACTCCGCTTTTTGGAAATAGGCTCATTTTACCACTCCCCCGAGTTAAACAGTTCAGTTTTACCGTTTTCGAATGTATTCAGCCGATTTTTTGATATTTAGAAGAATATCAGTAACCAGACAGTTTCTGGTCTCATTGACTTCAATAGTATATATTTTTTTCCTACTATGAAAGTCAGTGAGACCAGAAACGGTCTGGTTACTGATATTCTTCTAAATATCAGAAAATCGTCTTAATGGATTTGAAAACGGTAAAACCCAACTGTTTAACTCTGGGGGAGTTGTAAAATTAGCCAATTTCCAAAAAAAGTGGAGTATCCCTTTAAGAGGCATCCGACCTCTGACATATGTAGCAAAAAAGTGCTATATGGATAAAAGCGCTACTGACAAAATAAAAAAAAATCCCCATGTAATCTCCATTAAAGTGGCTCACATGACTTCAATTAACACAGAAACTAGAAAGAAATCATTTTTTTAGATTGGATTTATAGATATTTTGTGTGAAGTATTCCTTTGCTCTACTCTCTCCTGCCTTGAATATGTAGTAATTAGGTTTATATATTAATTAGATGCTTGTATACTAATGAAGCTTCATTAGTATACAAGCATCTAATTAATATATAAACCTAATTAGCCCTAATTAGCCCAATATCCATTAGCCCATTTTTAAAGGGTCAGTGTTCAAGCTTTTTTCTCTAGCTGCTAATTACAATAAAGTGCATGCTGTGCAGGTGAAAATCTGTTAACTTTAATATGCATTAAGAAATCAAATGAGGTCTTTTGTATCTCAATAGCCTCTGGTTAATATTCGTCCACTGATGCATACTTGGGAAACACTGTCCCACCTGGACACCTTTGACATTTTGGGTGCCCCGTTGAGCATGTACATGATGATGAGTCATTCGATATATGATTATTAACAAATTTAGCTGTTATAGTGCGAAATCCAGCCTACGTAGTCTTTTTAACCCTCTAATTATCTTTGGGGTCTTTTTGACCCGCAAATGACTTTTGGTCAATTTTTTTAAAAAAAATCTCTTTTTCAAAATGGTATGAAACTTTCTACGACTCTTTACACTGTCATGATCTACCAAAAAAATATTTTGGAATGATATCTTTTTTTATGTTAGCATGAAAAAAATGCCAACACTCTTTATCTTCGGGGTCCCTGGAGACCCCGCATAGTTAATTTACAAAATTCATCATTAAAATCAGAAACAACGAAGAAACAACGCAGATCACATAGACAAAAATAAAGTGGCACAACAATGAAAAAAACATCCACAATGCACACACACACACACGCATACACGTCTATATTACTAACAAAATTTTGATTAGTAATAAGTTAGTGACAGTGTAGTGAACTGGCAGTGAAGTCTGTCTTCATTGTTTATATATATATATATATATATAGAGAGAGAGAGAGAGATTTCAAATATAATAGGTAGACATCAAATATGCATTTTCTTATTTTTAAACATGCCAAGAGGCGACCTGCAACTCTGAATGATTTCTACCTTACCAACAGGGGACTCCTATTGCCTGCAATGGAACTGTGTGTGAACAGTGAAATGAACTGGCAGTGAAGTCTATCTTCATTGTTATATATATATATATATATATATATATTATTTACACAGGCATCAGAGGTCACAATTTGCATTGATAAACATACACGATACATAATTTGAAAAAGAATAACCAAACCATCAGTTATCAAATTAAAATGTTTGAATCGTTTGAGTAAAGAGCATTTGAATCTGTTTTTCATACAACGGGGTAAAAAAATACAGATAGCCCAGCGGCAACAGTTCAAAAGCAGAGGCGAAAAGACGCCTCTTATCATTCATAATATTTTTTTTTCTTATGTAACGCTCTCTCTTCATAGATACTGTCTATGCTTGGTTAAAGCAGTCCCTAACAATTTACTTGCCATTGTTACTTTTCTTAATAATTTTGTCTTTACCTCAGTAGCAATTCCATATCAACAAATAATACAGAATATCATAACACTTTCGATGAAATCACTATAAAACATCAGAAGCTTTATGTTGTGGACAATACAGGAAAGTTATTGCTTTAAAAATAATTCTATGTTGTGCTTTATACTTACAGTACATGATTGGTCCACATATCCCATTTAAGCTTATTGTCTAGAACACCAAGATATTAAAATACGACTGATAGTATTTTATTTTATTTATTTATCATTTTTTAAAACAGGAAAAGATTTAGGGCAATCGGGCCTGGCTCAGTATAAAACTGATTTTCAGCAGGTTCCTGCTCTGCAGAACATAAAAACCACATACACACCAAAGCTCACACACTAGACAACTAGAGACAACAACATACACATAAACCCAGAATTGGGCAGCATGAGGGGCTGTAAAGCCGTCTCAATGGTCACAGGAATACTGGTCCATCAAATGGCGAGCAAATGTCATCTTAGTCATGTTAGTTTACATGCAGATGGTAAAGGCATCGTTTTTCTTAGAACCGAAATCTTGGTGATTAAATTTGCTTTAAGGATTAAAGTGTGCAGACAGTTTATTTATGTTTTAAAGGCATCGGTTTCAAAAGCTTGCATTATCAGGACCCAAGATTGCATTTCCTTTTAAATGAACGGCCAAAACGCATGAAATGTTTTCAAATGATGTTGTGTAAAGCGTGTACTATTTTTTGCACTTTTGTTTTGTTTATTTTAGTAGGCCTATACACACCTTTATTCTGGTTAACTGTCAATATGCTAATGTTTATTATCTACGTCACAACGAAACGGCCAATGACTCGTTTCAAAAACAGTTCATTTCATAGACTCAGTCGACTCTCACTTTTGAAAGACAATAACTTTATATATACAGTGCACTTTCAGATATAAAACTTTGCAGGATGTTTTCATTCACTTAGAACTTTATTACACACTACACGAACAGTCATTTTCAAAAATCCATGATTAATGTGTCACAGACACTTATTTATTCGAATTTCATTTAATTCTATCTTTCAAATCGTGTCAGTTAACTGATGATGACTGGTTAACAACGGGTGGTTCAGTTCAGCAAGTCAACATAACATTTTAAGATTGACCTCCAAAATCTTTAGTGTTTTTGTGAAAACAGCCAAAGTGATGTCGTTCTGTGCCATCCAACTGGGGTCCGGTTCATTTTGATTAATAAAATGTTATTTATTGTATAAAGTAGTGACTTGAAATTGTTACCTTGAAGAGCTATTTTCTGTCATAAACCTTAAAGCATAACCAAGCAGAGACAGTATCAATGAAGAGATAAAAATAATAATGAAGACACACACACACACAGTTCCATTGGAGGGTATAAGAGTCCCTTCTTGTATAGGTAGACATCGTTACATAAGTCCCCCGTTGGCCAGTGTAGAACGATACCCATGTGTTATATAGACGTGTGTGTGTGTGTGTGTGTGTCTGCAATGGCAAATAACAATGGCAAGAACATTGTTAGGGACTGCTATAACCAAGCATCAACAGTATCTATGAAGAGAGAGCGTTAAATAAGAAAAAAATAATATTATGAATGATAAGAGGCATCTTCTCGCCTCTGCTTACAAACTGTTGGCGCCAGGTCATCTGTTTTTTTTACCCCGTTGTATGAAAAACAGATTAAAATTCGCTTAACTCGAAACATTTTTTCACATTTTTTATAACTAATGGTTTGATTATTTTTTTGAATTGTATATTGTATATGTTTATCTAAGCATATTGTGATCTCTGATGCCTGTGTTAACAACACACATACAATGTAACTATATATATATATATATATATATATATATATATATATATATATATATTACAAAATGAAGACAGACTTCACTGCCAGTTTCCCTCTCTGTTCACACACACACAGTTCCATTGCCAGCTATGAAAGTCCACTGTTTGATAGGTAGGCATCGTTTAAGTCCACTGTTGGATAGGTAGACATCGTTTAAGTCCAGTGTTAGATAGGTAGGCATCGTTTAAGTCCACTGTTAGATGGGTAGACATCGTTTAAGTCCACTGTTAGATAGGTAGGCATCGTTTAAGTCCCCTGTTAGATAGGTAGGCATCGTTTAAGTACCCTGTTAGATAGGTAGGCATCGTTTAAGTCCCCTGTTAGATAGGTAGGCATCGTTTAAGTCCCCTGTTAGATAGGTAGGCATCGTTTAAGTCCCCTATTAGATAGGTAGGCATGATTTAAGTCCCCTGTTAGATAGGTAGGCATCGTTTAAGTCCCCTCTTAGATAGGTAGGCATCGTTTAAGTCCCCTCTTAAATAGGTAGGCATCGTTTAAGTCCCCTGTTAGATAGGTAGGCATCGTTTAAGTCCCCTCTTAGATAGGTAGGCATTGTTTAAGTCCCCTGTTAGATAGGTAGGCATCGTTTAAGTCCACTGTTGGATAGGTAGGCATCGTTTAAGTCCACTGTTGGATAGGTAGGCATCATTTAAGTCCCCTCTTAAATAGGTAGGCATCTTTTAAGTCCCCTGTTAGATAGGTAGGCATTGTTTAAGTCCCCTGTTACATAGGAAGGCATCGTTTAAGTCCCCTGTTAGATAGGTAGGCATCGTTTAAGTCCCCTGTTGGATAGGTAGGCATCGTTTAAGTCCCCTGTTGGATAGGTAGTTATTGTTTAAGTCCCCTGTTAGATAGGTAGGCATCGTTTAAGTCCACTGTTGGATAGGTAGGCATCGTTTAAGTCCACTGTTGGATAGTTAGGCATCGTTTAAATCCACTGTTAGATAGGTAGGCATCGTTTTAGTCCCTGTTAGATCATTAGGCATCGTTTAAGTCCCCTGTTAGAAAGGTAGGCATCGTTTAAGTCCCCTGTTAGATAGATAGGCATCGTTTAAGTCCCCTGTTAGATAGGTAGGCATAGTTTAAGTCCCCTGTTAGATAGGTAGGCATCGTTTAACTCCAATGTTAGATAGGTAGGCATCGTTTAAGTCCCCTGTTAGATAGGTAGGCATCATTTAAGTCCCCTCTTAGATAGGTAGGCATCGTTTAAGTCCCCTCTTAGATAGGGAAGCATCGTTTAAGTCCCCTCTTAGATAGGTAGGCATCATTTAAGTCCCCTCTTAGAGAGGTAGGTATCATTTAAGTCCCCTCTTAGATAGGTAGATATTGTTTAAGTCCCCTGTTAGATAGGTAGGCATCATTTAAGTCCCCTGTTAGATAGGTAGCCATCGTTTAAGTCCCCTGTTAGATAGGTAGGTATCGTTTAAGTCCCCTGTTTGATAGGTAGGCATTGTTTAAGTCCCCTGTTGGATAGGTAGGCATCGTTTAAGTCCCCTGTTGGATAGCTAGGCATCTTTTAAGTCCCCTGTTGGATAGGTAGGCATCGTTTAAGTCCCCTGTTAGATAGGTAGGCATCGTTTAAGTCCCCTGTTAGATAGGTAGGCATCATTTAAGTCCCCTGTTAGATAGGTAGGCATCGTTTAAGTCCCCTGTTAGATAGGTAGGCATCGTTTAAATCCACTGTTGGATAGGTAGGCAACGTTTAAGTCCCCTGTTAGATAGGTAGGCATCCTTTAAGTCCACTGTTAGATAGGTAGGCATCGTTTAAGTCCACTGTTAGATAGGTAGGCATCGTTTAAGTCCACTGTTAGATAGGTAGCCATCGTTTCTCTCCACTGTTAGAAAGGTAGGCATCGTTTAAGTCCCCTGTTAGATAGGTAGGCATCGTTTAAGTCCCCTGTTGGATAGGTAGCATCGTTTAAGTCCCCTGTTGGATAGGTAGGCATCGTTAAAGTCCCCTCTTGGATAGGCAGGCATCGTTTAAGTCCCCTGTTGGATAGGCAGGCATCGTTTAAGTCCCCTGTTGGATAGGTAGGCATCGTTTAAGTCCCTTGTTAGATAGGCATGCATCGTTTAAGTCCCCTGTTGGATAGGTAGGCATCGTTTAAGTCCCCTGTTGGATAGGTAGGCATCGTTTAAGTCCCCTCTTGGATAGGTAGGCATCGTTTAAGTCCCCTCTTGGATAGGTAGGCATCGTTTAAGTTCCCTCTTGGATAGGTAGGCATCGTTTAAGTCCCCTGTTGGATAGGTAGGCTCCGTTTAAGTCCCCTGTTGGATAGGTAGGCATCGTTTAAGTCCCCTGTTGGATAGGTAGCATCGTTTAAGTCCCCTGTTGGATAGGTAGGCATCGTTTAAGTCCCCTGTTGGATAGGTAGGCATAGTTTAAGTCCCCTGTTGGATAGGTAGGCATCGTTTAAGTCCCCTCTTGGATAGATAGGCATCGTTTAAGTCCCCTGTTGTATAGGTAGGCATCGTTTAAGTCCCCTCTTGTATAGGTAGGCATCGTTTAAGTCCCCTTTTGGATAGGTAGGCATCGTTTAAGTCCCCTCTTGGATAGGTAGGCATCGTTTAAGTCCCCTGTTGTATAGGTAGGCATCGTTTAAGTCCCCTCTTGTATAGGTAGGCATCGTTTAAGTCCCCTCTTGGATAGGTAGGCATCGTTTAAGTCCCCTGTTGTATAGGTAGGCATCGTTTAAGTACCCTCTTGTATAGGTAGGCATCGTTTAAGTCCCCTGTTGGATAGGTAGGCATCGTTTAAGTCCCCTCTTGGATAGGTAGGCATCGTTTAAGTCCCCTCTTGGATAGGTAGGCATCGTTTAAGTCCCCTGTTGTATAGGTAGGCATCGTTTAAGTACCCTCTTGTATAGGTAGGCATCGTTTAAGTCCCCTGTTAGATAAGTAGGCATCTTTTAAGTCCCCTCTTAGATAGGTAGGCATCGTTTAAGTCCCCTGTTGGATAGGTAGGCATCGTTTAAGTCCACTGTTAGATAGGTAGGCATCGTTTAAGTCCACTGTTAGATAGGTAGGCATCGTTTAAGTCCACTGTTAGATAGGTAGGCATCGTTTAAGTCCCCTGTTGGATAGGTAGGCATCGTTTAAGTCCTCTCTTAGATAGGTAGGCATCGTTTAAGTCCACTGTTAGATAGGTATGCATCGTTTAAGTCCACTGTTAGATAGGTAGGCATCGTTTAAGTCCCCTGTTAGAAAGGTAGGCATCATTTAAGTCCCCTCTTAGATAGGTAGGCATCGTTTAAGTCCACTGTTAGATAGGTAGGCATCGTTTAAGTCCACTGTTAGATAGGTAGGCATCGTTTAAGTCCACTGTTAGATAGGTAGGCATCGTTTAAGTCCCCTGTTGGATAGGTAGGCATCGTTTAAGTCCACTGTTAGATAGGTAGGCATCTTTTAAGTCCCCTCTTAGATAGGTAGGCATCGTTTAAGTCCCCTGTTAGATAGGTAGGCATCATTTAAGTCCCCTGTTAGATAGGTAGGCATCATTTAAGTCCCCTCTTAGATAGGTAGGCATCGTTTAAGTCCCCTGTTTGATAGGTAGGCATCGTTTAAGTCCCCTTTTGGATAGGTAGGCATCGTTTAAGTCCCCTGTTGGATAGATAGGCATCATTTAAGTCCCCTGTTAGATAGGTAGGCATCTTTTAAGTCCCCTCTTAGATAGGTAGGCATCGTTTAAGTCCCCTGTCGGATAGGTAGGCATCGTGTAAGTCCACTGTTAGAAAGGTAGGCATCGTTTAAGTCCACTGTTAGATAGGTAGGCATCGTTTAAGTCCCCTCTTAGAAAGGTAGGCATCGTTTAAGTCCCCTGTTAGATAGGTAGGCATCGTTTAAGTCCCCTGTTAGATAGGTAGGCATCGTTTAAGTCCCCTTTTAGATAGGTAGGTATCTTTGAAGTCCCCTGTTAGATAAGTAGGCATCGTTTAGGTCCCCTGGTAGATAGGTAGGTATCGTTTAAGTCCCCTGTTAGATAGGTAGGCATCGATTAAGTCCCCTGTTAGATAGGTAGGCATCGTTTAAGTCCCCTGTTAGATAGGTAGGCATCGTTTAAGTCCCCTTTTGGATAGGTAGGCATCGTTTAAGTCCCCTTTTGGATAGATAGGCATCGTTTAAGTCCCCTGTTGGATAGGTAGGCATCGTTTAAGTCCCCTGTTGGATAGGTAGGCATCGTTTAAGTCCCCACTTGGATAGGTAGGCATCGTTTAAGTCCCCTGTTGGATAGGCATGCATCGTTTAAGTCCCCTGTTGGATAGGTAGGCATCGTTTAAGTCCCCTGTTGGATAGGTTGGCATCGTTTAAGTCCCCTGTTGGATAGGTAGGCATCGTTTAAGTCCCCTCTTGGATAGGTAGGCATCGTTTAAGTCCCCTCTTGGATAGGTAGGCATTGTTTAAGTCCCCTGTTGGATAGGTAGGCATCGTTTAAGTCCCCTGTTGGATAGGTAGGCATCATTTAAGTCCCCTGTTGGATAGGCATGCATCGTTTAAGTCCCCTGTTGGATAGGTAGGCATCGTTTAAGTCCCCTGTTGGATAGGTAGGCATCATTTAAGTCCCCTTTTGGATAGGTAGGCATTGTTTAAGTCCCCTCTTGGATAGGTAGGCATCGTTTAAGTCCCCTGTTGGATAGGTAGGCATCGTTTAAGTCCCCTCTTGGATAGGTAGGCGTCGTTTAAGTCCCCTCTTGGATAGGTAGGCATCGTTTAAGTCCCCTGTTGGATAGGTAGGCATCGTTTAAGTCCCCTGTTGGATAGGTAGGCATCGTTTAAGTCCCTTCTTAGATAGGTAGGCATCGTTTAAGTCCCACTGTTGGATAGGTAGGCATCGTTTAAGTCCCCTGTTGGATAGGTAGGCATCGTTTAAGTCCCCTGTTGGATAGGTAGGCATCGTTTAAGTCCCCTGTTGGATAGGTAGGCATCGTTTAAGTCCCCTCTTGGATAGGTATGCATCATTTAAGTCCCCTGTTGGATAGGTAGGCATCGTTTAAGTCCCCTGTTGGATAGGTAGGCATCGTTTAAGTCCCCTGTTGGATAGGTAGGCATCATTTAAGTCCCCTGTTGGATAGGTAGGCATTGTTTAAGTCCCCTCTTGGAAAGGTAGGCATCGTTTAAGTCCCCTGTTGGATAGGTAGGCATCGTTTAAGTCCCCTCTTGGATAGGTAGGCATCGTTTAAGTCCCCTGTTGGATAGGTAGGCATCGTTTAAGTCCCCTGTTGGATAGGTAGGCATCGTTTAAGTCCCCTTTTAGATAGGTAGGCATCGTTTAAGTCCCCTGTTGGATAGGTAGGCATCGTTTAAGTCCCCTGTTGGATAGGTAGGCATAGTTTAAGTCCCCTCTTGGATAGGTAGGCATCGTTTAAGTCCCCTCTTGGATAGGTAGGCATCGTTTAAGTCCCCTCTTGGATAGGTAGGCATCGTTTAAGTCCCCTCTTGGATAGGTAGGCATCGTTTAAGTCCCCTGTTGGATAGGTAGGCATCGTTTAAGTCCCCTTTTGGATAGGTAGGCATCGTTTAAGTCCCCTGTTGGATAGGTAGCATCGTTTAAGTCCCCTGTTGGATAGGTAGGCATCGTTTAAGTCCCCTGTTGGATAGGTAGGCATCGTTTAAGTCCCCTCTTGGATAGGTAGGCATCGTTTAAGTCCCCTGTTGTATAGGTAGGCATCGTTTAAGTCCCCTGTTGGATAGGTAGGCATTGTTTAAGTCCCCTCTTGGATAGGTAGGCATCGTTTAAGTCCCCTGTTAGATAGGTAGGCATCGTTTAAGTCCCCTGTTAGATAGGTAGGCATCTTTTAAGTCCCCTCTTAGATAGGTAGGCATCGTTTAAGTCCACTGTTAGAAAGGTAGGCATCGTTTAAGTCCACTGTTAGATAGGTAGGCATCATTTAAGTCCCCTGTTAGATAGGTAGGCATCTTTTAAGTCCCCTGTTAGATAGGTAGGCATCTTTTAAGTCCCCTCTTAGATAGGTAGGCAGCGTTTAAGTCCCCTGTTGGATAGGTAGGCATCGTTTAAGTCCCCTCTTGGATAGGTAGGCATCGTTTAAGTCCCCTGTTAGATAGGTAGGCATCGTTTAAGTCCCCTGTTAGATAGATAGGCATCTTTTAAGTCCCCTCTTAGATAGGTAGGCATCGTTTAAGTCCACTGTTAGAAAGGTAGGCATCGTTTAAGTCCACTGTTAGATAGGTAGGCATCGTTTAAGTCCACTGTTAGATAGGTAGGCATCGTTTAAGTCCCCTGTTAGATAGGTAGGCATCGTTTAGGTCCACTGTTAGATAGGTAGGCATCTTTTAAGTCCCCTCTTAGATAGGTAGGCATCGTTTAAGTCCCCTGTTAGATAGGTAGGCATCATTTAAGTCCCCTGTTAGATAGGTAGGCATCGTTTAGGTCCACTGTTAGATAGGTAGGCATCTTTTAAGTCCCCTCTTAGATAGGTAGGCATCGTTTAAGTCCCCTGTTAGATAGGTAGGCATCATTTAAGTCCCCTGTTAGATAGGTAGGCATCATTTAAGTCCCCTGTTAGATAGGTAGGCATCATTTAAGTCCCCTGTTAGATAGGTAGGCATCGTTTAAGTCCCCTGTTAGATAGGTAGGCATCTTTTAAGTCCCCTGTTAGATAGGTAGGCATCTTTTAAGTCCCCTCTTAGATAGGTAGGCAGCGTTTAAGTCCCCTGTTGGATAGGTAGGCATCGTTTAAGTCCACTGTTAGAAAGGTAGGCATCGTTTAAGTCCACTGTTAGATAGGTAGGCATCGTTTAAGTCCACTGTTAGATAGGTAGGCATCGTTTAAGTCCCCTGTTAGATAGGTAGGCATCGTTTAGGTCCACTGTTAGATAGGTAGGCATCTTTTAAGTCCCCTCTTAGATAGGTAGGCATCGTTTAAGTCCCCTCTTAGATAGGTAGGCATCGTTTAAGTCCCCTGTTAGATAGGTAGGCATCGTTTAAGTCCCCTGTTAGATAGGTAGGCATCTTTTAAGTCCCCTCTTAGATAGGTAGGCATCGTTTAAGTCCCCTGTTGGATAGGTAGGCATCGTTTAAGTCTACTGTTAGAAAGGTAGGCATCGTTTAAGTCCACTGTTAGATAGGTAGGCATCGTTTAAGTCCACTGTTAGATAGGTAGGCATCGTTTAAGTCCCCTGTTAGATAGGTAGGCATCGTTTAGGTCCACTGTTAGATAGGTAGGCATCTTTTAAGTCCCCTCTTAGATAGGTAGGCATCGTTTAAGTCCCCTGTTGGATAGGTAGGCATCGTTTAAGTCCCCTCTTGGAAAGGTAGGCATCGTTTAAGTCCCCTCTTGGATAGGTAGACATCGTTTAAGTCCCCTTTTGGATAGGTAGGCATCGTTTAAGTCCCCTGTTGGATAGGTAGGCATCGTTTAAGTCCCCTGTTGGATAGGTAGGCATCGTTTAAGTCCACTGGTAGATAGGTAGGCATCGTTTAAGTGCACTGTTAGATAGGTAGGCATCTTTCAAGTCCATTGTTAGATAGGTAGGCATCGTTTAAGTCCACTGTTAGATAGGTAGGCATCGTTTAAGTCCCCTCTTAGATAGGTAGGCATTGTTTAAGGCTCCTGTTAGATAGGTAGGCATCGTTTAAGTCCCCTGTTAGATAGGTAGGCATCGTTTAAGTCCCCTTTTAGATAGGTAGGTATCTTTGAAGTCCCCTGTTAGATAGGTAGGCATCGTTTAAGTCCCCTGGTAGATAGGTAGGCATCGTTTAAGTCCCCTGTTAGATAGGTAGGCATCGTTTAAGTCCCCTCTTGGATAGGTAGGCATCGTTTAAGTCCCCTGTTGGATAGGTAGGCATCGTTTAAGTCCCCACTTGGATAGGTAGGCATCGTGTAAGTCCCCTCTTGGATAGGTAGGCATCGTTTAAGTCCCCTGTTGGATAGGTAGGCATCATTTAAGTCCCCTGTTGGATAGGTAGGCATCGTTTAAGTCCCCTCTTGGATAGGTAGGCATCGTTTAAGTCCCCTGTTGGATAGGTAGGCATCGTTTAAGTCCCCTGTTGGATAGGTAGGCATCGTTTAAGTCCCCTGTTGGAATAGGTAGGCATCGTTTAAGTCCCTTCTTAGATAGGTAGGCATCGTTTAAGTCCCCTGATGGATAGGTAGGCATCGTTTAAGTCCCCTGTTGGATAGGTAGGCATCGTTTAAGTCCCCTGTTGGATAGGTAGGCATCGTTTAAGTCCCCTGTTGGATAGGTTGGCATCGTTTAAGTCCCCTGTTGGATATGTAGGCATCGTTTAAGTCCCCTCTTGGATAGGTAGGCATTGTTTAAGTCCCCTGTTGGATAGGTAGGCATCGTTTAAGTCCCCTGTTGGATAGGTAGGCATCATTTAAGTCCCCTGTTGGATAGGCATGCATCGTTTAGGTCCCCTGTTGGATAGGTAGGCATCGTTTAAGTCCCCTGTTGGATAGGTAGGCATCATTTAAGTCCCCTTTTGGATAGGTAGGCATCATTTAAGTCCCCTTTTGGATAGGTAGGCATCATTTAAGTCCCCTCTTAGAGAGGTAGGTATCATTTAAGTCCCCTCTTAGATAGGTAGATATTGTTTAAGTCCCCTGTTAGATAGGTAGGCATCATTTAAGTCCCCTGTTAGATAGGTAGCCATCGTTTAAGTCCCCTGTTAGATAGGTAGGTATCGTTTAAGTCCCCTGTTTGATAGGTAGGCATTGTTTAAGTCCCCTGTTGGATAGGTAGGCATCGTTTAAGTCCCCTGTTGGATAGCTAGGCATCTTTTAAGTCCCCTGTTGGATAGGTAGGCATCGTTTAAGTCCCCTGTTAGATAGGTAGGCATCGTTTAAGTCCCCTGTTAGATAGGTAGGCATCATTTAAGTCCCCTGTTAGATAGGTAGGCATCGTTTAAGTCCCCTGTTAGATAGGTAGGCATCGTTTAAATCCACTGTTGGATAGGTAGGCAACGTTTAAGTCCCCTGTTAGATAGGTAGGCATCCTTTAAGTCCACTGTTAGGTAGGTAGGCATCGTTTAAGTCCACTGTTAGATAGGTAGGCATCGTTTAAGTCCACTGTTAGATAGGTAGCCATCGTTTCTCTCCACTGTTAGAAAGGTAGGCATCGTTTAAGTCCCCTGTTAGATAGGTAGGCATCGTTTAAGTCCCCTGTTGGATAGGTAGCATCGTTTAAGTCCCCTGTTGGATAGGTAGGCATCGTTAAAGTCCCCTCTTGGATAGGCAGGCATCGTTTAAGTCCCCTGTTGGATAGGCAGGCATCGTTTAAGTCCCCTGTTGGATAGGTAGGCATCGTTTAAGTCCCTTGTTAGATAGGCATGCATCGTTTAAGTCCCCTGTTGGATAGGTAGGCATCGTTTAAGTCCCCTGTTGGATAGGTAGGCATCGTTTAAGTCCCCTCTTGGATAGGTAGGCATCGTTTAAGTCCCCTCTTGGATAGGTAGGCATCGTTTAAGTTCCCTCTTGGATAGGTAGGCATCGTTTAAGTCCCCTGTTGGATAGGTAGGCTCCGTTTAAGTCCCCTGTTGGATAGGTAGGCATCGTTTAAGTCCCCTGTTGGATAGGTAGCATCGTTTAAGTCCCCTGTTGGATAGGTAGGCATCGTTTAAGTCCCCTGTTGGATAGGTAGGCATAGTTTAAGTCCCCTGTTGGATAGGTAGGCATCGTTTAAGTCCCCTCTTGGATAGATAGGCATCGTTTAAGTCCCCTGTTGTATAGGTAGGCATCGTTTAAGTCCCCTCTTGTATAGGTAGGCATCGTTTAAGTCCCCTTTTGGATAGGTAGGCATCGTTTAAGTCCCCTCTTGGATAGGTAGGCATCGTTTAAGTCCCCTGTTGTATAGGTAGGCATCGTTTAAGTCCCCTCTTGTATAGGTAGGCATCGTTTAAGTCCCCTCTTGGATAGGTAGGCATCGTTTAAGTCCCCTGTTGTATAGGTAGGCATCGTTTAAGTACCCTCTTGTATAGGTAGGCATCGTTTAAGTCCCCTGTTGGATAGGTAGGCATCGTTTAAGTCCCCTCTTGGATAGGTAGGCATCGTTTAAGTCCCCTCTTGGATAGGTAGGCATCGTTTAAGTCCCCTGTTGTATAGGTAGGCATCGTTTAAGTACCCTCTTGTATAGGTAGGCATCGTTTAAGTCCCCTGTTAGATAAGTAGGCATCTTTTAAGTCCCCTCTTAGATAGGTAGGCATCGTTTAAGTCCCCTGTTGGATAGGTAGGCATCGTTTAAGTCCACTGTTAGATAGGTAGGCATCGTTTAAGTCCACTGTTAGATAGGTAGGCATCGTTTAAGTCCACTGTTAGATAGGTAGGCATCGTTTAAGTCCCCTGTTGGATAGGTAGGCATCGTTTAAGTCCTCTCTTAGATAGGTAGGCATCGTTTAAGTCCACTGTTAGATAGGTATGCATCGTTTAAGTCCACTGTTAGATAGGTAGGCATCGTTTAAGTCCCCTGTTAGAAAGGTAGGCATCATTTAAGTCCCCTCTTAGATAGGTAGGCATCGTTTAAGTCCACTGTTAGATAGGTAGGCATCGTTTAAGTCCACTGTTAGATAGGTAGGCATCGTTTAAGTCCACTGTTAGATAGGTAGGCATCGTTTAAGTCCCCTGTTGGATAGGTAGGCATCGTTTAAGTCCACTGTTAGATAGGTAGGCATCTTTTAAGTCCCCTCTTAGATAGGTAGGCATCGTTTAAGTCCCCTGTTAGATAGGTAGGCATCATTTAAGTCCCCTGTTAGATAGGTAGGCATCATTTAAGTCCCCTCTTAGATAGGTAGGCATCGTTTAAGTCCCCTGTTTGATAGGTAGGCATCGTTTAAGTCCCCTTTTGGATAGGTAGGCATCGTTTAAGTCCCCTGTTGGATAGGTAGGCATCATTTAAGTCCCCTGTTAGATAGGTAGGCATCTTTTAAGTCCCCTCTTAGATAGGTAGGCATCGTTTAAGTCCCCTGTCGGATAGGTAGGCATCGTGTAAGTCCACTGTTAGAAAGGTAGGCATCGTTTAAGTCCACTGTTAGATAGGTAGGCATCGTTTAAGTCCCCTCTTAGAAAGGTAGGCATCGTTTAAGTCCCCTGTTAGATAGGTAGGCATCGTTTAAGTCCCCTGTTAGATAGGTAGGCATCGTTTAAGTCCCCTTTTAGATAGGTAGGTATCTTTGAAGTCCCCTGTTAGATAAGTAGGCATCGTTTAGGTCCCCTGGTAGATAGGTAGGTATCGTTTAAGTCCCCTGTTAGATAGGTAGGCATCGATTAAGTCCCCTGTTAGATAGGTAGGCATCGTTTAAGTCCCCTGTTAGATAGGTAGGCATCGTTTAAGTCCCCTTTTGGATAGGTAGGCATCGTTTAAGTCCCCTTTTGGATAGATAGGCATCGTTTAAGTCCCCTGTTGGATAGGTAGGCATCGTTTAAGTCCCCTGTTGGATAGGTAGGCATCGTTTAAGTCCCCACTTGGATAGGTAGGCATCGTTTAAGTCCCCTCTTGGATAGGTAGGCATCGTTTAAGTCCCCTGTTGGATAGGTAGGCATCATTTAACTCCCCTGTTGGATAGGTAGGCATCGTTTAAGTCCCCTCTTGGATAGGTAGGCATTGTTTAAGTCCCCTCTTGGATAGGTAGGCATTGTTTAAGTCCCCTGTTGGATAGGTAGGCATCATTTAAGTCCCCTGTTGGATAGGTAGGCATCATTTAAGTCCCCTGTTGGATAGGTAGGCATTGTTTAAGTCCCCTCTTGGATAGGTAGGCATTGTTTAAGTCCCCTGTTGGATAGGTAGGCATCGTTTAAGTCCCCTGTTGGATAGGTAGGCATCATTTAAGTCCCCTGTTGGATAGGCATGCATCGTTTAAGTCCCCTGTTGGATAGGTAGGCATCGTTTAAGTCCCCTGTTGGATAGGTTGGCATCGTTTAAGTCCCCTGTTGGATAGGTAGGCATCGTTTAAGTCCCCTCTTGGATAGGTAGGCATTGTTTAAGTCCCCTGTTGGATAGGTAGGCATCGTTTAAGTCCCCTGTTGGATAGGTAGGCATCATTTAAGTCCCCTGTTGGATAGGCATGCATCGTTTAAGTCCCCTGTTGGATAGGTAGGCATCGTTTAAGTCCCCAGTTGGATAGGTAGGCATCATTTAAGTCCCCTTTTGGATAGGTAGGCATTGTTTAAGTCCCCTCTTGGATAGGTAGGCATCGTTTAAGTCCCCTGTTGGATAGGTAGGCATCGTTTAAGTCCCCTCTTGGATAGGTAGGCGTCGTTTAAGTCCCCTCTTGGATAGGTAGGCATCGTTTAAGTCCCCTGTTGGATAGGTAGGCATCGTTTAAGTCCCCTGTTGGATAGGTAGGCATCGTTTAAGTCCCTTCTTAGATAGGTAGGCATCGTTTAAGTCCCACTGTTGGATAGGTAGGCATCGTTTAAGTCCCCTGTTGGATAGGTAGGCATCGTTTAAGTCCCCTGTTGGATAGGTAGGCATCGTTTAAGTCCCCTGTTGGATAGGTAGGCATCGTTTAAGTCCCCTCTTGGATAGGTATGCATCATTTAAGTCCCCTGTTGGATAGGTAGGCATCGTTTAAGTCCCCTGTTGGATAGGTAGGCATCGTTTAAGTCCCCTGTTGGATAGGTAGGCATCATTTAAGTCCCCTGTTGGATAGGTAGGCATTGTTTAAGTCCCCTCTTGGAAAGGTAGGCATCGTTTAAGTCCCCTGTTGGATAGGTAGGCATCGTTTAAGTCCCCTCTTGGATAGGTAGGCATCGTTTAAGTCCCCTGTTGGATAGGTAGGCATCGTTTAAGTCCCCTGTTGGATAGGTAGGCATCGTTTAAGTCCCCTTTTAGATAGGTAGGCATCGTTTAAGTCCCCTGTTGGATAGGTAGGCATCGTTTAAGTCCCCTGTTGGATAGGTAGGCATAGTTTAAGTCCCCTCTTGGATAGGTAGGCATCGTTTAAGTCCCCTCTTGGATAGGTAGGCATCGTTTAAGTCCCCTCTTGGATAGGTAGGCATCGTTTAAGTCCCCTCTTGGATAGGTAGGCATCGTTTAAGTCCCCTGTTGGATAGGTAGGCATCGTTTAAGTCCCCTTTTGGATAGGTAGGCATCGTTTAAGTCCCCTGTTGGATAGGTAGCATCGTTTAAGTCCCCTGTTGGATAGGTAGGCATCGTTTAAGTCCCCTGTTGGATAGGTAGGCATCGTTTAAGTCCCCTCTTGGATAGGTAGGCATCGTTTAAGTCCCCTGTTGTATAGGTAGGCATCGTTTAAGTCCCCTGTTGGATAGGTAGGCATTGTTTAAGTCCCCTCTTGGATAGGTAGGCATCGTTTAAGTCCCCTGTTAGATAGGTAGGCATCGTTTAAGTCCCCTGTTAGATAGGTAGGCATCTTTTAAGTCCCCTCTTAGATAGGTAGGCATCGTTTAAGTCCACTGTTAGAAAGGTAGGCATCGTTTAAGTCCACTGTTAGATAGGTAGGCATCATTTAAGTCCCCTGTTAGATAGGTAGGCATCTTTTAAGTCCCCTGTTAGATAGGTAGGCATCTTTTAAGTCCCCTCTTAGATAGGTAGGCAGCGTTTAAGTCCCCTGTTGGATAGGTAGGCATCGTTTAAGTCCCCTCTTGGATAGGTAGGCATCGTTTAAGTCCCCTGTTAGATAGGTAGGCATCGTTTAAGTCCCCTGTTAGATAGATAGGCATCTTTTAAGTCCCCTCTTAGATAGGTAGGCATCGTTTAAGTCCACTGTTAGAAAGGTAGGCATCGTTTAAGTCCACTGTTAGATAGGTAGGCATCGTTTAAGTCCACTGTTAGATAGGTAGGCATCGTTTAAGTCCCCTGTTAGATAGGTAGGCATCGTTTAGGTCCACTGTTAGATAGGTAGGCATCTTTTAAGTCCCCTCTTAGATAGGTAGGCATCGTTTAAGTCCCCTGTTAGATAGGTAGGCATCATTTAAGTCCCCTGTTAGATAGGTAGGCATCGTTTAGGTCCACTGTTAGATAGGTAGGCATCTTTTAAGTCCCCTCTTAGATAGGTAGGCATCGTTTAAGTCCCCTGTTAGATAGGTAGGCATCATTTAAGTCCCCTGTTAGATAGGTAGGCATCATTTAAGTCCCCTGTTAGATAGGTAGGCATCATTTAAGTCCCCTGTTAGATAGGTAGGCATCGTTTAAGTCCCCTGTTAGATAGGTAGGCATCTTTTAAGTCCCCTGTTAGATAGGTAGGCATCTTTTAAGTCCCCTCTTAGATAGGTAGGCAGCGTTTAAGTCCCCTGTTGGATAGGTAGGCATCGTTTAAGTCCACTGTTAGAAAGGTAGGCATCGTTTAAGTCCACTGTTAGATAGGTAGGCATCGTTTAAGTCCACTGTTAGATAGGTAGGCATCGTTTAAGTCCCCTGTTAGATAGGTAGGCATCGTTTAGGTCCACTGTTAGATAGGTAGGCATCTTTTAAGTCCCCTCTTAGATAGGTAGGCATCGTTTAAGTCCCCTCTTAGATAGGTAGGCATCGTTTAAGTCCCCTGTTAGATAGGTAGGCATCGTTTAAGTCCCCTGTTAGATAGGTAGGCATCTTTTAAGTCCCCTCTTAGATAGGTAGGCATCGTTTAAGTCCCCTGTTGGATAGGTAGGCATCGTTTAAGTCTACTGTTAGAAAGGTAGGCATCGTTTAAGTCCACTGTTAGATAGGTAGGCATCGTTTAAGTCCACTGTTAGATAGGTAGGCATCGTTTAAGTCCCCTGTTAGATAGGTAGGCATCGTTTAGGTCCACTGTTAGATAGGTAGGCATCTTTTAAGTCCCCTCTTAGATAGGTAGGCATCGTTTAAGTCCCCTGTTGGATAGGTAGGCATCGTTTAAGTCCCCTCTTGGAAAGGTAGGCATCGTTTAAGTCCCCTCTTGGATAGGTAGACATCGTTTAAGTCCCCTTTTGGATAGGTAGGCATCGTTTAAGTCCCCTGTTGGATAGGTAGGCATCGTTTAAGTCCCCTGTTGGATAGGTAGGCATCGTTTAAGTCCACTGGTAGATAGGTAGGCATCGTTTAAGTGCACTGTTAGATAGGTAGGCATCTTTCAAGTCCATTGTTAGATAGGTAGGCATCGTTTAAGTCCACTGTTAGATAGGTAGGCATCGTTTAAGTCCCCTCTTAGATAGGTAGGCATTGTTTAAGGCTCCTGTTAGATAGGTAGGCATCGTTTAAGTCCCCTGTTAGATAGGTAGGCATCGTTTAAGTCCCCTTTTAGATAGGTAGGTATCTTTGAAGTCCCCTGTTAGATAGGTAGGCATCGTTTAAGTCCCCTGGTAGATAGGTAGGCATCGTTTAAGTCCCCTGTTAGATAGGTAGGCATCGTTTAAGTCCCCTCTTGGATAGGTAGGCATCGTTTAAGTCCCCTGTTGGATAGGTAGGCATCGTTTAAGTCCCCACTTGGATAGGTAGGCATCGTGTAAGTCCCCTCTTGGATAGGTAGGCATCGTTTAAGTCCCCTGTTGGATAGGTAGGCATCATTTAAGTCCCCTGTTGGATAGGTAGGCATCGTTTAAGTCCCCTCTTGGATAGGTAGGCATCGTTTAAGTCCCCTGTTGGATAGGTAGGCATCGTTTAAGTCCCCTGTTGGATAGGTAGGCATCGTTTAAGTCCCCTGTTGGAATAGGTAGGCATCGTTTAAGTCCCTTCTTAGATAGGTAGGCATCGTTTAAGTCCCCTGATGGATAGGTAGGCATCGTTTAAGTCCCCTGTTGGATAGGTAGGCTTCGTTTAAGTCCCCTGTTGGATAGGTAGGCATCGTTTAAGTCCCCTGTTGGATAGGTAGGCATCGTTTAAGTCCCCTGTTGGATAGGTTGGCATCGTTTAAGTCCCCTGTTGGATAGGTAGGCATCGTTTAAGTCCCCTGTTGGATAGGTAGGCATCGTTTAAGTCCCCTGTTGGATAGGTTGGCATCGTTTAAGTCCCCTGTTGGATATGTAGGCATCGTTTAAGTCCCCTCTTGGATAGGTAGGCATTGTTTAAGTCCCCTGTTGGATAGGTAGGCATCGTTTAAGTCCCCTGTTGGATAGGTAGGCATCATTTAAGTCCCCTGTTGGATAGGCATGCATCGTTTAGGTCCCCTGTTGGATAGGTAGGCATCGTTTAAGTCCCCTGTTGGATAGGTAGGCATCATTTAAGTCCCCTTTTGGATAGGTAGGCATTGTTTAAGTCCCCTCTTGGATAGGTAGGCATCGTTTAAGTCCCCTGTTGGATAGGTAGGCATCGTTTAAGTCCCCTGTTGGATAGGTAGGCATCGTTTAAGTCCCCTCTTGGATAGGTAGGCATCGTTTAAGTCCCCTGTTGGATAGGCAGGCATCGTTTAAGTCCCCTCTTGGATAGGTAGGCATCGTTTAAGTCCCCTGTTGGATAGGTAGGCATCGTTTAAGTCCCCTGTTGGATAGGTAGGCATCGTTTAAGTCCCCTCTTGGATAGGTAGGCATCGTTTAAGTCCCCTCTTGGATAGGTAGGCATCGTTTAAGTCCCCTGTTGGATAGGTAGGCATCGTTTAAGTCCCCTGTTGGATAGGTAGGCATCGTTTAAGTCCCTTCTTAGATAGGTAGGCATCGTTTAAGTCCCCTGTTAGATAGGTAGGCATCGTTTAAGTCCCCTGTTGGATAGGTAGGCATCGTTTAAGTCCCCTGTTGGATAGGTAGGCATCGTTTAAGTCCCCTGTTGGATAGGTAGGCATCGTTTAAGTCCCCTGTTGGATAGGTAGGCATTGTTTAAGTCCCCTCTTGGATAGGTAGGCATCGTTTAAGTCCCCTGTTGGATAGGTAGGCATCGTTTAAGTCCCCTGTTGGATAGGTAGGCATCATTTAAGTCCCCTGTTGGATAGGTAGGCATCGTTTAAGTCCCCTCTTAGATAGGTAGATATCGTTTAAGTCCCCTGTTAGATAGGTAGGCATCATTTAATTCCCCTGTTAGATATGTAGGCATCGTTTAAGTCCCCTGTTGGATAGGTAGGCATCGTTTAAGTCCCCTGTTGGATAGATAGGCATCGTTTAAGTCCCCTGTTGGATAGATAGGCATCGTTTAAGTCCCCTGTTGGATAGGTAGGCATCGTTTAAGTCCCCTGTTGGATAGGTAGGCATCGTTTAAGTCCCCCGTTGGATAGGTAGGCATCGTTTAAGTCCCCCGTTGGATTGGTAGGCATCGTTTAAGTCCCCTGTTGGATTTGTAGGCATCGTTTAAGTCCCCTGTTGGATAGGTAGGCATCGTTTAAGTCCCCTCTTGGAAAGGTAGGCATCGTTTAAGTCCCCTGTTGGATAGGCAGGCATCGTTTAAGTCACCTGTTGGATAGGCAGGCATCGTTTAAGTCCCCTGTTGGATAGGTAGGCATCGTTTAAGTCCCTTGTTGGATAGGCATGCATCGTTTAAGTCCCCTGTTGGATAGGTAGGCATCGTTTAAGTCCCCTGTTGGATAGGTAGGCATCGTTTAAGTCCCCTGTTGGATAGGTAGGCATCGTTTAAGTCCCCTCTTGGATAGGTAGGCATCGTTTAAGTCCCCTGTTGGATAGGCAGGCATCGTTTAAGTCCCCTCTTGGATAGGTAGGCATCGTTTAAGTCCCCTGTTGGATAGGTAGGCATCGTTTAAGTCCCCTGTTGGATAGGTAGGCATCGTTTAAGTCCCCTCTTGGATAGGTAGGCATCGTTTAAGTCCCCTCTTGGATAGGTAGGCATCGTTTAAGTCCCCTGTTGGATAGGTAGGCATCGTTTAAGTCCCCTGTTGGATAGGTAGGTATCGTTTAAGTCCCCTGTTGGATAGGTAGCATCGTTTAAGTCCCCTGTTGGATAGGTAGCATCGTTTAAGTCCCCTGTTGGATAGGTAGGCATCGTTAAAGTCCCCTCTTGGATAGGCAGGCATCGTTTAAGTCCCCTGTTGGATAGGCAGGCATCGTTTAAGTCCCCTGTTGGATAGGTAGGCATCGTTTAAGTCCCTTGTTGGATAGGCATGCATCGTTTAAGTCCCCTGTTGGATAGGTAGGCATCGTTTAAGTCCCCTGTTGGATAGGTAGGCATCGTTTAAGTCCCCTGTTGGATAGGTAGGCATCGTTTAAGTCCCCTCTTGGATAGGTAGGCATTGTTTAAGTCCCCTGTTGGATAGGCAGGCATCGTTTAAGTCCCCTCTTGGATAGGTAGGCATCGTTTAAGTCCCCTGTTGGATAGGTAGGCATCGTTTAAGTCCCCTGTTGGATAGGTAGGCATCGTTTAAGTCCCCTCTTGGATAGGTAGGCATCGTTTAAGTCCCCTCTTGGATAGGTAGGCATCGTTTAAGTCCCCTCTTGGATAGGTAGGCATCGTTTAAGTCCCCTGTTGGATAGGCAGGCATCGTTTAAGTCCCCTGTTGGATAGGTAGGCATCGTTTAAGTCCCTTGTTGGATAGGCACGCATCGTTTAAGTCCCCTGTTGGATAGGCAGGCATCGTTTAAGTCCCCTGTTGGATAGGTAGGCATCGTTTAAGTCCCCTGTTGGATAGGTAGGCATCGTTTAAGTCCCCTCTTGGATAGGTAGGCATCGTTTAAGTCCCCTGTTGGATAGGCAGGCATCGTTTAAGTCCCCTCTTGGATAGGTAGGCATCGTTTAAGTCCCCTCTTGGATAGGTAGGCATCGTTTAAGTCCCCTGTTGGATAGGCAGGCATCGTTTAAGTCCCCTCTTGGATAGGTAGGCATCGTTTAAGTCCCCTGTTGGATAGGTAGGCATCGTTTAAGTCCCCTCTTGGATAGGTAGGCATCGTTTAAGTCCCCTCTTGGATAGGTAGGCATCCTTTAAGTCCCCTCTTGGATAGGTAGGCATCGTTTAAGTCCCCTGTTGGATAGGTAGGCATCGTTTAAGTCCCCTGTTGGATAGGTAGGTATCGTTTAAGTCCCCTGTTGGATAGGTAGCATCGTTTAAGTCCCCTGTTGGATAGGTAGGCATCGTTAAAGTCCCCTCTTGGATAGGTAGGCATCGTTTAAGTCCCCTCTTGGATAGGTAGGCATCGTTTAAGTCCCCTGTTGGATAGGTAGGCATCGTTTAAGTCCCCTGTTGGATAGGTAGGCATCGTTTAAGTCCCCTGTTGGATAGGCAAGCATCGTTTAAGTCCCCTGTTGGATAGGTAGGCATCATTTAAGTCCCCTGTTGGATAGATAGGCATCGTTTAAGTCCCCTCTTGGATAGGTAGGCATCGTTTAAGTCCCCTCTTGGATAGGTAGGCATCGTTTAAGTCCCATTTTAAATAGGTAGGCATCGTTTAAGTCCCCTGTTGGATAGGTAGGCATCGTTTAATCACAATCTTTCTCCTTCACAGCCACCTAGTGAGGACGATCTCTGCCCGATCTGCTATGCACACTCCATATCGGCCATCTTCAAGCCCTGCTCCCATAAATCCTGCAAGTGAGTAGTTGCCAAACACGCTATCAACATTATTCATACCTCCATTTAGGAGATCAACACTTCTATTCATTACTTACAGTATATATAGACTAAATACGGCCTGAAATACTAGCACTGTTTTAATGCTTTCACTGGTAACGTTGTGGTCTCAACACTACATTGAAGATGTCATGATACAAAATTCGTTTTCTTTGGGGGTTTATGTTGGAGATGCTCACATCGTTCCAGTGAAGCGCAGCACGGGTAAACATGTGACGTGACTCAGCACTCTTTGAATGATTAAATGTCACTCTCTTTTTATTTCAGGGCCTGTATCAATCAGCACTTGATGAATAACAAGGACTGCTTCTTCTGCAAGGCCACTATCACTGGAGTGGATGATTACATCAAACCAGCCAGCTCTTAGTATGCCCTTCACACACACAAACACACACACATTCGGTGTTCAAACATTGACATTATGTACACTTTCCCCAAAGACTTCACATATTCAGGTTGGACTCATATGGTCGTCCCCATCGAACATCAGGTCTATATACGCTCACCATAGTGTTGCTGATGGCTCAGCTAGCATTGCTGGCATATCTTTTGTCATCTGGCGAATGGAACGAGGCCTTGAAAGGCACTAGTTCTTCCATTCTTTCTTTGTCATGAACGGATGAGATCTCGTTCAGAGCCGCAAGGAAGCTGACGGAGAGAGAAACTGCCGGAAAACATCGACTCTCTCGCCACTGTCTCAACCTCTTCTCCGCTCATGTTCTCGTGGACTTTAAACTATTTTTGTCTCCTCTTTTCACGTTTCATCTCACCTCCTCTATTCTCACATCACCTTTAGTCTCGTCCCAACACGTCTGATCTTCTCTCCTCTCCTTTAGTGTCTGATCATCTCCTCTCCTTTTCTTTCTTTTCGTCTCCTCTACTTTAGTCTTCTGATGTTTACTCATCTTCAATTTTCCTTTCTCTTCTCTTTTTGTCTTTTGTTTCTCAGATCTCTGCTTTTCTCGTTTCAACTTTTCTTTCTCATTTTGTATATATATATATACAAACATATATTTTAATATATATATATATACTATATATATATATATATATATATATATATATATATATATATATATATATATTGCATATATATATATATATATATTCACATCTTCAACCCATTTCCTCTATGGCAAGCCGTTTTAACTTTGAATCATTTCCAGGATATGAATTCTTGATATCAACAATTACAATTTCACTAGTTAAAATAATAGCTATTGATATCTACAATTGATGTGAAAAATATTGTTGGTTTAACTTAAAAAAGTAAGTAACCTGGTTGCCTTAAAATGTTAAGTTCATTGAAATGGAAGAAATTGAGTTTATACAAAAAAGGAGATTGATTTAATCATCAGAAACTCAAAATATTATGTTATCTGAACTACATAAATGATCTAAGTTGACTTGACAAAAGAAAAAATTTGAAATACCAATTTTACATATCAGAAATATAAGTATTACTAGTAAAAACCTTTATTTTTGATATCAAGAATTCAATTGTTACTAGTTTAAATGTCTCTTCTTGAAATCAACGATTGAATTGCTACTAGTAACAATGTTCGTTTTTGATATCAATAATTCAATTTTCACTAGTGACAATGTTAATTATGATGTCATGAATGTGATTGTTATTAGTCAGAAAGCCATTTTAGATATCGGAAATAATATTGATACCAGAAATACATTTTCAGATTTTTTTTGAACACTTTTACTAGTAGCAATTGAATTGTTGATATCAAAAATAGACATTTCAATTAGTGACAATTTAATTATTGATATCAGGAATTCACATTTTTACTAGTAACAATGTAATTATTCATATCAAAAAATGACATTTCTACTAGTAAAAAATGAATTCTTGATATCAACAATTCATTTTGAATGGCAGCCTATTGTGGCAAGCCATTTTAACTTTTAATCATTTCCAGGATATGAATTCTTGATATCAACAATTACAATTTCACTAGTTAAAATAATAGTTATTGATATCAACAATTGATTTCTTACTAGTTGAAATACCACTTTCACATATCAGAAATACAATTATTACTAGTAAAAACCTTTATTTTTGATATCAAGAATTCAATTGTCACTAGTTGAAATGTCTATTCTTGAAATCAACAATTGAATTGCTACTAGTAACAATGTCCATTTTTTATATCAAAAACTAAATTTTCACTAGTGGCAATATTCATTTCTGATATCATGAATGAGATTGTTACTAGTCAGAAAGCCATTTTAGATATCTGAAATAACACTATCAGAAATACATTTTCAGATTTTTTTTGAACATTTTTACTAGTAGCAATTGAATTGTTGATATCAAGAATAGACATTTCAACTAGTGACAATTGAATAATTGATATCAGGAATTCACATTTTTACTAGAAACAATGTAATTATTCATTTCAAAAATGATATTTCTACTAGTAAAAAATCAATTCTTGATATCAACTATTTGACTAGTGAAAATACAATTGTTGATATAAAAAAATTCATATCCTAGAAATGAATAAAAGCTAAAACAGCTTGCCATATGTCGTCTTCTCTATTCTCCTATTACTTTTATCTCATCTTGTCTCCTTTTATTTCATCTTTTTGTCTCGCCTTAACTTCTCTCGTTTAGTCTCAGCTCATCTTCTGATCTCCTCTTCTCTCCTTTTCATGTTTTTCTCATCACGTCTAGTTTAATGTTGTCTCTTGTCTTTTCTCACCTTCATATCTCTTTCATTTCCTTTTCTCTCATTGTGTCTTTCCTATTTCCCTATCCCATTTTAGTCTCTGATATTCTTCTCATCTCACCTTTTCTCGTCTCCTCTCTCGTCTGTATTTATCTTGTCTCGTCATCTTCTCACAAGCTCTGGATAAAATAGTATCATATCAGGAATTCAGATATAAACTCAATACTAGTGAGAGCGTTTTTCACATCACTCTGTATTTGCTAATGTTTTTATACTCGATACTGACAGCCATATTTGACATAGATGTAGTATCACACTAAGCAGAACCTTCAATCACTTCTGATTATTGTACATGATTTTCTACATCAAAAGAAGCAAGGAAGAAGAAATGCATCTACTCAAAACGGTTATTTCTAAAGCATCATACAAGATAAGACCACAGTTTACATGGAGATATAAATGCATTTTGATCCATGGGATAGTGACAACAGCTTCATTTCAACAGTTACATTTCTTTTCCATTCCGACGTCTTCGTAATGGTGTTTGTTAATGTTCTCAAACAACCCATAGCCTTCTTCATACCAAGATCTGTCCTTCAGTCTGTTCCATTAGGAGTGCCTAGACTGCTGTTTTTGTTACTGAACACCAACAGACATCTAGATTTAAGTGCTTTGCTGTTGTGTGCATGGGGTTAGCTTACCCAGAATCCTTTGCTAATGGATTATGTTGGATCTCAGGCTCTGCCTGCACTCAGAATCCATTGCCTCTCCACAGTTCCCTTATAAAAGGATATCCCTATATTGACTAAAGCAATTTCCCTTCACCGAATACAAGTGTGGTGGTGTGTCTCTGTTTAAAAGCCCACAGATAATTAGACTGACTGTCACAGAACAATACGCCATTGTCAAAACAACCAGTACAGGATTTCTTCCAAAGTTATCATTCACTTCTTGCTAATGCACACAGACTGTTTATTCAAAACACAACCAATTTGCTACGACCGATAAACTTTATGGAAGTGATATGTGTGAATTATCCAAACCAAAAGAGTATTTGGCTCACTACTTCTCTTATTTGGACTGTTAAAGCATTTCTCACAGTGTGGTGTAATATTGTTTTTTAAAAAGGGGGTGCATGATATGAATTTAGGACCCCTCTCTATAGTTATGTATTGTGTGTGCGTGGGCGTGTGTGAGTGCGCGTTTGCGGTGAGCGTGTGCAGACGTCTTTAATTTAAGGTTTTCCACTCTCAGGCATCTGCTATTGTTGTCAAAGGGAATTTTAAATTAGTTAAGCAATATTTAAAGGACTGTTGATGTTTTGTTTTGTTTAAAAAGAGAGGACATGGCAACTTTTGGTTCTTTCACTTTTGTGAGAAGTGTACATGTATTGATGTAATATTAGCATTAAATTATTTATCCTAAATGTCGTTTGGTCTGCTTGCTCTTCAGGCACTTCGAAGTGTACATTGGCTTACTAGCATATTTAATTATTAAGGAAAAATTTGAAGAAATGCCCAAATTCATTCAACCCTGTTACAACATGATTTCCACCCTGTTTAAAGAGCATTAAACGATGGTTGGGATCTTTTCCACGGCATGATGAAAGGTGAGTAAAATCTAGGTTACACTTTATTTTACAGTGTGCTTTCCTTGTTCCACGTTACGTTACATGTAATTACTGTTGTAATAACTATAAATGATGGATAATTACATGTAACTAACCCTAAACCAAACTTATTTTAAAGATTTTTGAAAATTTAATATTTTCAATAACTTAAAAATATTTTCAAGATTTGTTATCACATTTTTTTCTTTTGTCAAATCAACTTAAATAATTTGTTTAGTTGAGATAACTTATTATTTTGAGTTTCTAATGATTAAATCAATCTCCTTCATTGTATTAACTCACTTTTTCCAGTTCAATCAACTTAAAATTTTAAGGCAACCAGGTTACTTCATTTTTTTAAGTTAAACCAACAATATTTTTTTAAGTACATGTAGTAAATTATTATTACCGGATACTTAAATGTATAATTACACAAGGACGCCTTAAAATAGTGTAACCAAATCTTTTTGTTAATGTGACTTCATTCTGTTACCTAGATTATTCAAATGTTTTTTTTCTTACAATAACATTGGTTACTGTTGAATGATTAAGTTGAATGAAGGGAGTCTGTGGGAAACGTCTAAAATGTTAATTATTTCATCTTAAATAATTAACATTTAGCTGTTTAATGACAACCTTCAACCCTGTTTCTTACAATCCTGTTAACCATTTGTGCGTATTTTTATTTTGAAGGCCCCATTTAATCATGGATTTCACTAAATTTGTACTCAATATATTATTAATAATAATATTATTGAGGTGATTGGTGATCAAACCAAGGCTTTATACTACTCAGTTATCCCCAAAATATGGGGAACAGGGTTGAAAAATGGCCAAACTCTACTCTACTCTACTACAGTTTAATATTAAACTTATACTTATAATTATTGAATGAATATCACTATGTGTTTGTGATCGTAAATAAATCGAACATATCAGAGATTGACAAACAACATAGTTTCAGTTATACATTGTTTAAAAAGTGAAAAAAAAGAAATTTCGAGCACTTTATTTTAAGATTACGTAGTTAAATGAACTCACTAAAGAAATAACCAACCCGATCTCGCGAGAATTCGTACGGATTTTACGAGGTGGCTAATTCATAACAATTCGTACAACCTCACTCGTACGAATTAGTACGATTTTTGCTAAATCGTACGTATTTTACGAATTGGCCAATTCGTATGAATTTGTACGAATTACCTACTCCTGACCCCGCCTGTAAACCTAACCATCACGTGGGTTTGGACAAATCGTATGAATTCGTACGAGTGAGGTCGTATGAATTAGTATGAATTAGCCACTTTTTAATCACTCATACGAATTCGTACGAATTGGTCGTGAGATAGCGTATTGTAATAACAGTAAATTGTGCATAATTATAAGTAACCCAAAACCAAACCATAAAGTCACTCAGTACTTATTTGAGTAAGTACAATATATCTAGGTCACCTTTAAATAAAGTATAACCCTTATTTTGTACACTATACAGGTTTCTACAGGATCACTTTGCCTTGACAAGACTGTGTTTAACAGAATTTGCTGTTTGTTTGTGTGGAAATGAATTTGTAGCGATTTCTTTTGTTTATCTCAAACATCAGCGAGTCCTAGCATAACTTTGTCAGACAGTAACACGCTCATTTTTAATGAAGGCAACCGTGGCGATGCACACTCGCTGGTGGGCACACCATTCCTGCTGTCTGTTCCTAAACAGGTTCAATGCTGTAAATAAGAGATGGGGTTTGCAACCCAAGGAGGACTCCAGCTCTTTCACCTCGCCTTCTTCCTGACTCGACTCCCATCATGCTTCACTCTAATTCCATCTCCCTGGAATAAGGTTGGTACGGCGTTGTATATTAAAGAAATGTCAGAGGCTTTGAAATCATGGCGTACCTTGGCCTCGCTGAGCTGTGTTTGCTAATGCGTTTGCTGTGAAAGAGTCTGTGGTTGTGGAAGGATCGATTGTAAAAGCCTGTTATCTTGGCTTGGCTGAGCCGTGTCGCCTTCACCCTAGCTGGCCTTGAGTTAAAACTGTGATTTAACAGCTCACTTATGTACACCTTGTAATAAGGTTTGTAAAAGATAGCAGCGATACAAGTTTGCAGAAGTGTTTTTCTCTTTTAAGCAAAATGAGTTTGTTTCAACATCACTATTCTGGTAGTATATCAAGATTTAGTACATTAAGTTTGCTTTTAGTATACTTTTTGTTTACTGTATGAGTAAATGGATGAAAGATATAATATCATTGCACTGACATCATCTATAAATATTGTACATGTGTGTTCTTACACTGTACAAAATAAAATCTTATTTTTTGCGGTAAAAAATGGCAACTGTGGTCAAATACGGTATCAAAAATACGGTAGCAACGTTATTGGTTTTACAGACTTAACTTTACAGGAATAAACCATATTTCATTATCTGATATAATATTTTACTTGTGTTCCTACACTATAAAATAAAACCGTACTTTTTACGGTAAAAAAAAAACTGCTACTGTGGTTGTCAGAATTTTACCATCAAAAATACGGTAGCAACGTTATTGGTTTTACAGACTTAACTTTAGAGTAATAAACCGTATTTCATTATCTGATATAATATTTTACGTGTGTTCAACTTCTTACACTGTACAAAATAAAAGTGTATTTTTTACGGTAAAAAAAACGGCAACTGTGGTTTCCAGAACTTTACCATCAAAAATACGGGAGCAACGTTATTGGTTTCACAGACTTAACTTTACAGTAATAAACCATATTTCATTATCTGATATAATATTTTACGTGTGTTTTTACACTCTACAAAACAGAACCGTATTTTTACGGTAAAAATATGGCAACTGTTGTTGCCAGAATTTTACCATCAAAAATACGGTAGCAACGTGATTGGTTTTACAGACTTATTTCATTATCCTATATAATATTTTACGTGTGTTCTTACAGTGTAAAAAATAAAACCCAATTTTTTTATGGTAAAAAAAAATGGCAACTGTGGTTGCCAGAATTTTACCATCAAAAATGCGGTAGCAACGTTTTTGGTTTTACAGACTTAACTTTACAGTAATTAACCGTATTTCATTATCTGATATAATATTTTACGTGTGTTCTTACACTGTACCAAATTAAAACCATATTTAATGCGGTAAAAAACGGCAACTGTGGTTGCCAGAACTTTACCATCAAAAATACGGTAGCAACGTTATTGGTTTTACAGACTTAACTTTACAGCAATAAACCATATTTCATTATCTGATATAATATTTTACGTGTGTTCTTACACTGTACAAAATAAAACCGTATTTTTTAATATACGGTATATATACACGGTTTATTACTGTAAAGTTAAGTTTGTAAAACCAATAACGTTGGTACCGGGATGGGAAGAGAAGCACTGGTAAAGTTCTGGCAACCACAGTTGCCATTTTTTATGTGTGTTCTTATTAAATAAACCGTATTTCATTATCTGATATTTAATACTGTTGATATTGTACATTCAGCAACTTTAAATCTGTACAGAAAGTTCTAATTTGTGTTTCAACATGTTGGGCAACTTAACAGACTGTGTGCAATGTGTTGATATTGTACATTTCAGTGTATAAAATGTAAACTTTACGTAGCATTAGTTTTGAATAGCTTTGCGACATCAGTGTGTTTTCTTTCTTCCTATGACAGATAGATAAAAAACTAGCAGATGTAACCCTGCAGTCAAAGGTGGAGAGAAAAGAAAGGGTCTTGGATAAAAAGAGCGTCTCTTCCCATCCCACCCTCATTGCGCTCAATTCTGCAGCTTTCCATTGATCCCCTGCCTAGAAACTGATCCCCAGGCCGGCGGGGTGCTCGCGGCTTATAGATCGCCTTCAGAAATAGCCTCATTGGAGGGCAAGAGGACGGGACAAAGGGTCCGGCAACCAGAGAATCCTCCCTCCCCAGGGCAGGACACCGATAGCACCCCGTGTGTATTTATAGATGACCAACAGCGAACCTGAAGCTGGATCAATATGCTCTGGGACGGGACATGACCTGCCCGACAGCCCGGCTGAGAGGATACGGGCCCCGGGGACGAAGAACGGGGAGAAGCCTCCATACCTGTGGGAGGGGAAAAAGAAATCTGAAAGATGTACAAAAACCACAAGATCAAACCCTGTATCTTTTGTTTTCCCTTACACATCCTCAAAATGAGAAGCTAAATTGCAATATAGCATCTATGTAATTGTATTTTGTCTTATTCACTCTAAAAAACAAAAAAAAAACACTGGGTTAATAACAACTCAAAAAGGGCTGGGTAAGTACAGGACCACATGGTGGGTTAATTTTACCCAGCAAATGGGGTTGTTGATTTAACCCAGAGTAGTTGATTCATTTTGACTACTAGCTTCGTCTTTATTTGTTTTTTAACTTCATACATGAATTTATGTCTACGGATTAACTGAAATCCTCTAATTTTTTAATCACATTTTACAGTATAGTACATTTTATATCATTTTAATACATTTTGCCAACATTTAAGCTCGTTTAACAAATATCAGGAGTAAAAATTAAACATTTATAAGTAATTGAAGTGTAAGTTTCTGTTCTCCTGTTTCCACCGTAACGGCGCTGGATCTCGCGCCGGTGTCGTGCCGAAAAGTGATGGTCTGCCGAAAATTGATGGCCGGCCGTAGGAGCAGGCGCAGCGTGTTAAAGGTGTATCACCCATTCTCTTTTCGAATGCAGCTGCTTTTATTTGGATCAAGCAGACATAACGCGCAATTAAAATACCTGTAAAAGGGCCAATACAACCATTTTAATGCAGTATTTCACCTGCCAAAAAGCGATTGAAGCCTCTACTTATTGATTGAAAGGTTATTTCTGCCCTGAAATGTGTTACTTATATTCCTGAGGGTTAAATCTGACTGATCATTACTCACCCAGTACTTTTGACCTATTAAAATACCTGTAAAAGGCCAATAAAACCATTATAATGCAGTATTTTACCTGCCAAAAAGTGATTGAAGCCTCTACTTATTGACTGAAAGGTTATTTCTGCCCTGAAATGTGTTACTTATATTCATGATGGTTAAATCTGACTGATTATTACTCACCCAGTACTTTCTACCTATTAAAATACCTGTAAAAGGGCCAATACAACCATTATAATGCAGTATTTCACCTGCCAAAAAGTGATTGAAGCCTCTAATATTGACTGAAAGGTTATTTCTGCCCTGAAATGTGTTACTTATACACCTTTAACACGCTGCGCGCGCTCCCGCGGCCGGCCATCAATTTTCGGCAGACCATCACTTTTCGGCACGACACCGGCGCAGGTGTCGTGTTTAGCGGGGGAACTTCTAACTTCAGACCGCTGTCCAGTGTTTCACCCGCAGCCGGAATATGCTGTGACTGACCCCATAACCTGTCCATAAACAACCAGTTTCAAACATATTTTAACATCATACGTATTTATATTCTGTGTATTTTTTAATAAAATCATAAAATTATCTGCAAGGCAAACGCGAAAAGACCGACGTGACACTCCTTGATGTGACTCACATCTCACAAGTGACTCCCTGGGTTGTTACATCTGACCCCGGATCTGTGTAACACAAAAACTACCCAAAAACTGGGTTGTTACATCTGACCCTGGATCTGTGTAACACAAAAACTACCCAAAAACTGGGTCGTTACATCTGACCCAGGATCTGGGTTACACAAAAATGCAGTCTAAACACACATTTCTCTGAGCATATAATGACAGTCTTGAAAGAGTCCGTTATCTCAACACGGATGTAAGCATCGTTGAGTTGTATAATGCTTCCCTCTAGAGGTAACGGTAAGAAGTGCATGCACTAACATTAGGATCACAATTATTATGACTGTGTGCGACCGTTTTTTACCGTATTATGTGCGAGACTTCCGGTGTCATTCTTCCAGCGCTATTTTTAATCAAGGTCAATGTACTGTTTATTGTCCTGTAGGAGAAATGTGTCTTGGATGAGAGAACTGCTGAAACATCAACCCACCAAAATCATACATCATTCAAACCTTAACCAATTTATCAATTCCACATAAAACACTCTTCCCTAAAATAATAATAATAAAAAAAAATACTTAAAAAGCAAAAAAAACACTTTTAGTTCCTTTAGTGCTGATCTTGGTCCCACAATGTTCCCACCCCTTAGGCTGTTTTCCCAGCTTTATGGAGTCTTTAATTCCCAGTGTTATATGATTTATTGTTCGGATATGACTCTGAGGTATAAATGAATCTACACACAAGGAAATATATGACAATAATTGATTCATTTACAATGTCTATATTTGCATCCTGATTTGTTGTTATTTCTATGTCATAGTTAAAACACGTATGTAATAATTTCGATTTATGACTTTTAAAGTCATCATTCAGTCCTTATTATACTTTAAATCTAATAATTATGACTAATTATAATTAATAATTACTATTACTTTTTTTTAAATGGACCTCCAATGTGACGGATCCAATAATATATATATAGGCCTATATCTTTTATACATGATAAAACAACAATAGATTATGTTTTTGTGTAGTCAATAAAAAAGTACCATGGTATATCAATATGGTATTAATCCGATGCCATGGCATCAAAGTTTTTTTTCAACTGGCCCTGTTGTATGAAACTCTAGATCTTTACTGCTCTCTGCTGTCAAACCGGCGGTATCTCAATAACATAATGTAGCAGCAGCCGACTAGAATCTTCCTTGTTCAGACACAATGGTTTTTATTAAAATCTGCAAATTATAGGGAGTACAACCACGATAAAGCATAAGCATATGCTTTAATATACACACACAATAGGGATAGATGATCAGCATTATAGTGCAGATAGTGAAACTGTAAGCAAGTGAAGCGCAAGTTACCTCAAGTTAAATTTTTGTCTGTGGTGCTGAAATAGCGATACTTGATCGGCGCTGTCTGTGGTCCTGAAATAACGACCGATGATCAGCGCTGTCTGTGGTGCTGAAATAGCGACACGTGATCTTGAAACGATACAGTGATGTTTCTCCACTGGCTAAAGTTTCACTAGCATCCTGCAAGAGCTCTATTAAAGGTACGATATGCAGGATTTTTGCAGTAAAATATCCAAAAACTACTAGGCCAATGTTATATATTTTGTTTAGTTGATTACAATATCCCAAATGTTTCCAACTCTTTGTAAATCGTGAGAAAAATTGCGCTTTTTAACCAAGGAAACACTGCATGTGAGCAGCAGGGGTGAGGAGTCGCCAGTCAATGACGTCATATCAGCGTTACCCTCGGTTTCCGCCAGGTTTGAGCTCGTACTGCAATAGTAACCATGGCGACAGACGTGGAAAACTGGGTCGGTTATGCCCGTTATGCGTGCTCAACAGCGTGAGCGTCCCTAGCAGGGTTTTGTTCAAACGTTACCCAGATAGCAAACGGACGTTGAATCAATGTGGAAACATGACATCGAAACAACGTTGATCCGACATTGTTTTGCTCATCGAATTAACGTTGAACCAACGTCAGACGGGTCATTCGTTCAAAACTAACGGAAAATCAACTTGAAATCAACGTTGTTTCAACGTTATGAAAGCAAACCAATTTTCGATTTTCATTTAGCTTTGAAGAATGCCGCATCTGACGTTAGTTCAACGTTAATTCGATGAGAAAAATCAACGTTGTTTCGATGTCATGAGAGACGTCGTTTCCACGTTGATTCAATGTCAGTTTGCTGTCTGGGTATGGACCATGGCAAGCAGACTTTAAGACAAAAAGAGGACTAAAACGAAGATTAACAGCTTTTCGAGATGCCGAGAGCTCCACGTCCGCGACTAACTTCGACATGATAGAGACGCGAGTGTTGCATGTTACTTGAGAAAACAGCTGAGCAAATCAAAATATGTTATATAAAAGTTATCAATGTTATATAGTTCAACATGATGAAAAGTTAGAATATGATCTGTATGTTATTCTAATGTAAAACCTAACTAACAACATTCAACACACTCAAATGCCGTTTAGTGTGATAGTGAAACTGTCAGAGCAAGTGAAGCAGCGCTGCGTTACCTCAAGTTTAATTCCTCTAATAAACTGACCTGTGTGAGTAATTCAGCGTGTAGTTCGGTAGAATGAAATGTCCTTATTCCTTTATATCCACGGGACTCGCGTTGCGTGTGGTGCTATCGTATACGCCTAGCACTCGCGTCCTGCTTCATACAGTCATGTTAAAAACATCACTGTATTCACTCATCCATAAAAGATCCATCAGCTTGGCGACAAGATCCATAATTCCGCTTAATGCGGAATATACGTCATTAATATACGCCTTTGTTATTGTAAGAGGTTAGCGACCCCTGGTGGCGAAACAATCTTAAGACACAACCTTATGACATTATGGCTAGTTGGTTTAGCGGTTTTATTCTCTAAAGTGAGATTTCAGTGAGATTTTATTGGTATATACTTGTTTCATCATCATCATTCTTCTTCCTAATGTCTTTTTCAATAGGAAATACATTAATGTCAAGCCACTTCAGAAGTGATAAATGCCCCGCTCATGCAGTGCGTGTGTGATATATAGATATTTTATTGGAATGACAAGACTGATATTTTGACAAGTATCACTTTTTATTAACATTTTTATGTCTCATTTTGTATCTCTCTCTCTAGTTAATCGAAACTAAATTTAAATCATCAGACAAACAGAGTTCCGGTAATATTTGACATTTGGGAGAGAGGGCAAAAAGCATTGAATTATGTTTCCTCCCATTTCATTTTTCCCACCACCATATCCCATTTGTGGCTCTGTACTATTTACTGCCACCATTTAAAAAAAAATGTCTCGACCACCCTTTGTGGTCCATAAAAGAAAGAAAGGCATACAGCAGAACAACACCAGTTTGAGTAAACCGTGACTTGATTTTCAATTTTTTTAAGGTGAACTAACCCTTCTAAGGTCACATAAATAGACCGATTACTCGTTTCCCGTTTGTTTAAGCATCAAGCTCAAACTGAGGCTGTGAAGAAGAGCTACAGCTCTAGACTGAGGCCGTCATGAGTGATTTCTCTCTTTTATGTTTCTTTTATGGAAGGGATTATGGCTGTAGGAGATGATAAGTGACTTTATTGCTTTCCACTTCACAGGTAATAATAGAGGAGTTGAATATGATCAGTCTTCAGAGAGAGAGAGAAGTTACTGCAAACCTTCTCGGTAACACTAACTGAATAATACAAGGATTTATTAAGATTATACCACATTACAGTGTTTATTAATGCGTCCTTCATCCTATCTCTCGCATTCTAACTCTTGCCTGACAGATGATAGTTTAATGATAATGTCCAAACATGCTGTTGATCCGCGTTGGTTGTGTGAGATGTTTATCAGGGGAGAATATTGACAGGTCCTCGTCATCTTCACATGTACAGCATGACAGATTTCCTTCAGAGGATAATCGTAGTGTTAATGCAGGGACTCCCTCAGGACCGCATTGCATTATGGGTGGAATCGAATTAATGAGAATGATGTAACACCTGCCTTAGATGAACGGATATTTGGATTCGAAATGTCACATGACAAATGTTCCTGTCACTGTGACTTCAGGCTGCAACACTTGCATTGTGGCAAGCTCAGCGAAAAAAAAAAACCGAAATCAAGAATAAAGTTGATTTAAACATGTCAATACTGAAAATTTTAAGAAACATAGTTATATCTATAATGTGATTAAAAACTTAATTAATAGTAAAATAGTATTCAAATAAATAATAAATTAATAATTGGCCACACATAGGTTACAAAACAGTAATTAATATTAGAATAATAGAATAAAATTGATTTTGATATTGTTTACCAATATATATATATATATATATATATATATATATATATATATATATATATAAAGGCTGTCAAACGATTAATCGTGATTAATCGCATCCAAAATAAAAGTTTGTGTTTACATAATACATGTGGGTGCACTATGTATAATTATTTTGTATATATAAATAAACACACATGCATCTATATTTACAAAAAAAATATTTATATATAAAATAGGGCTGTCAAAACGATTAATCGCGATTAATCGCATCCAAAATAAAAGTTTGTGTTTACATAATATATGTGTGTGCACTGTGTATAATTATTTTGTATATATATAAAAACACACATGCATGTATATTTAAGAAAAAAAATTATTTATATATAAAATATTTATATTTATATATAATATAAATTATATATAAATCTATATACAGAATATACATGAAAATATTTATTAAATATATACAAGCATGTGTGTGTGTGTGTTTATATATCTAAAATAATTATACACAGTGCACCCAAATATATTGTGTAAACACAAAATTTTATTTTGGATGCGATTAATCATGATTAATCGTTTTGACAGCCCTAATATAAAATATTTATATTTATATATAATATAAATTATATCTAAATCTATATACAGTATATACATGACAATATTTCTTAAATATATACACAAATGTGTGTGTATTTAGAATTTATATATATATATATATATATATTTATATATATAATTATACACAGTGCACCCATATATTATGTAAACACAGACTTTTATTTTGGATTAATCAAACGATTAATTGCAATTGCAGCCCTAATATATATAAAGCATGAATATTGATGGTAAATTAATTATAATAATAGAAAACAAGTTAGTCACACACTTATATTTAAGAAAATCCAGAAGAAAAAGTTTATCAATATGATTAGCATTTACACATTTTAATTTGTATTTGTATTTTAATAAATAACACATTTGTTTATATTTAAAGATAAAATCATTAAACCATAAATATGGTTATCAGTAAAATGAGACGAGATTAATTGACTCGCCAATAAATCTTTTAACCAGTCCATTTAAATGAATCATGCGAATGAACTGATTCACTATTACAAACCATCTGAACTTATCAGTTGAACGAATCTCTTATAGTTTGCCTCTGCTAATTGAGATAAAACAAAAAAATGCTAAATGTATCATTATTTCATCAGCTCATGTTTCCTTTTCAGATCTTTCTTTCCCGGTTCCACTGGACCAAATCTCAGCTCGTCCTACAGTGACCCACATGATACATGTTGACGTCCCACTGCTGTTAAAGTGGGATGCCAGCCAATCACAGGCCGTCACAGTAGCGCTTCCAATGTTCTGCCCTGCGGAGCAGGACGCCATCTCTTTCCAGACGCCAGTATTGGTGTCTTCCCTCCATGAAATGTAATGGATAGTGGAGACTTGAAGACTTCACGCTCTCTGAGCGGATCCGGGTTCTGTGTGGGGCAGAAGAAAGCCAATATCCGTCCTGGACACCCGGCTGACCCTGCCGACGGCTGAATGAAGGTGTGTTTGAGGGGGATGTGAAGACTCTGAGGCCTTGGACAGGTCAGCGAGTGTCACAGGCTTTGTTATTTAGAGACAATGCCAATCTGTCATTCTTGTTCCTATGTGATATAAACCCTCATCCTTCCCTAGGGTCATTTTGCCCATCAACTTTTGTCACATTTTTTTTTTTTAATGGATCCAAGGAGGTTTGTGTTTGAAATTTTAAAAAGTAACAAATCCTTCCCTTAGCGGCTCAATAGGCTCTATGCACGATCGCTTCCATATTTGTCTCAGCACGCCCACTAACTTCCGGTGCTGCGTCAGTCTATGGTCAGAAGCCGGTTTTGCGATAGGTGGAGATAGTGTCAAATTACACTCGCTGTTTATAAAAACGTCCTCCAGTTAACGTGAATGATGTTAACAACAACTGTGACGCAGTTAGCTGTCACACAAGAGTAAAAAAGAGAAGTTATTTTAATTATATATTTCGAGCCAAATCAACAACTTTGAGTGTTAGTATTCTCTCATATCGTACGAAATTCGATTAGCGAATCAGCGTTTCTAAAATCGTGGTCTCCGTTTCTGAGAAAATGGATTTTATTACAGTTTTGCCGCCTATACACTTGGCCTGCAGAACGCGCTTCCGGAAGTAAAGACGCTGACTGAGATTCGTTCGAACACACGTCACCAGGGTTTGTGCATAGAGGCAATTTGACACCATTTGGAATGAATGGGATGCGAGGAATGCTTCAATACAGAAAAACCTACAAATGCATAAAATTCAAACTAAAATTGCTAAAACTTTACTGAAATATTATTTTATAATGTCTACATGTGTTTCTGAATGCATACTGAAAAGAAATGACTAGGACCCAGTAGAACAGGTCATTTGCTTCCAAATAGAGCTACGTTATAAGGCCATAGTGGCAAGAGTCGAGAAATATTATGTTATATTATTTCCCTCAAGAAGTCGGCAAAGACCATTGCATTAAATTGCATTCAAAATAGAAAAAGAAATATTATCAAAATGAAATAAAAAAAGTTTTCTGGGCAAAAAAAAAAAGGTCTCATTTTGACCCGTGAGGGAAATGTTACAAAGAGTGAGGGAAGGATGTAGTCATGAAGAACAGCATTAGGCCCTTTTTAGGGGGGAATTCAATAAAACTAAATGCCTAAGTAATTGGCCAACTTTATAAAGTGTAATTATTTTCAATTTGCTGTTAGAATGCTCAAATATTGATATTAGCACCCAAGTTGTAACGCCTGGTTGACCTGTGCTACGCTAGCAGGCTTAGCAAAGTTCAGAGTGTTAACACATGTAAATAAATACCTCACATTTTCTTCCAGAAGATGAAACTAGTTTTTACACGGAGAAATCCAGCGACTCTGATGTTCACCTCTCGTTCGTAATGTAATTGTGTTCAAAATAGAAAAAATATCATCAAAATAAAATAAAACAAGTTTTCTGGACAAAAAAGAGGGTCTTATTTTGACCCGTGAGGGAAAGATGTGTTACAAAGTGTGAGGGAAGGATGTAGTGATGAAGAACAGCAGTAGGCCGTTTTTTAAGGGGAATTCAACAAAACTAAATGCCAAAGTAATTATCTAACTTAATAACGTGTAATTTTCAATTTGTTACAGCGCTCATATATTAATATTAGCGCCCAATTTGTAACGCCTTGTTGACATGCGCTAAGCTAGCATGCTTAGCATGTAAATAAATAAATACCTCACATTTTCTTCCAGAAAATGAAACTAGTTTTTACACAGTGCAATCCAGCTAATCTGATGTTCACCTCTCGTTCGTAATGTAATTGCATTCCAAATAGAAAAAAATATTATCAAAATGAAATAAAACAAGTTTTCTGGACAAAAAAAGGGTCTTATTTGACCCTCGAGGGAAAAGATGTGTTACAAAGTGTGAGGGAAGGATGTAGTGATGTAGAACAGCATTAGGCCCTTTTTAGCTGGGATTCAACTAAACTAAATGCCTAAATATACTTAATAAAGTGTAATTATTTTCAATTTGCTGTTACAACGCTCAAATATTGATATTAGCACCCAAGTTGTAATGCCTGGTTGATTTGTGCTACGCTAGCAGGCTTAGCATAGTTCAGAGTGTTAACACATGTAAATAAATGCCTCACATTTTCTTCCAGAAAATTAAACTAGTTTTTTCTTTTTTTACAGTCTATGGTTTTTACACGGAGCAATCCAGCGACTCTGATGTTCACCTCTCGTTCGTAATGTATTCTCCATCTGTTGCTGAAAACAAGATGATAAATTTAGCTTCGGGGGCTTTTCAAACTACAAACAAATCAAAATGCCTTCAAGAAATACTGCAAGGGCTTGTCTGCCAGGATCCCCAGCATCCCTGCATCCTGATGCCTCGTGAAAATGACGAAGCTGCCAAGAAACTTGACATGACATCACATATATCACATCATCTTTGCGTCTTGTCACGTATTACCCTTCACACTAAAGCGGAAGACGGCAGATGGCGCTCGTGCGCTTCACAACACGGAAGTCATCCTACGCTGAGTCGCTGGTGAGAATAAAGGCTATTATACGGAGGATTCGCAAAGGACAGTCAGGTAGCGTTCAGAATGAGCTGTGAGCGATGCTTTGATGCTAAAAGTGAGCTGGGAAGCGATGTTATCTTATCGCAGCTGTAGAATTTGATCCTGCTTATGCAAGCAGCCTTGAATGCGCGCGGAGTGGGAGGCGAGCCCTGAGGAGACGAGGGCCGCGTGCGTTGAAGAGATGTGTGTGTGTTTACGTTTAGCATCTGAGAGGTTACAGATGTTCCATAAATACTGACAAAATCCATCAAAATGTTGAGGAAATAGCAAACGAGTTCATGGACATTGATATTTGTGTGTGGACGAGGGAGTTCAGGCGTGTTTCTTTCTTAAAGTAGGTTATCTGTTAGAAGAGTAGCTACTTTTTAGGAGGCCCTATACAGCAAGAGTTTTTTAAAAATACAACTAAATTAAATGAATCGCTACTAAATTTAATAGTTAAGTACATGCATGCACTTACGATTTGATTGAATTGAATTTGATAACAGAGCCATCACAACTATTTATTTTATTACATGGATAAATTAAGAAGAAAATACGATGCTTAACTTTAAATACTAGAATACAACTTTAAATACGTTGAATATTAGAATAAGTTAATAAAAAAAAAACATGAAAAGATATGTACAAGACACAATGTACAAGAATGTGCATTGAAGGATATCCAGTCCTGTTTTTATGTTCAGATCTTCTGAGGCGAGGAACTGGGGATTTGCATCACACCAAAGACACTTTTTTGAAAAGATGATAACAGGTGAGTCTCTTTCAATTTACTTTTGACATTGTTTGAATGCTTTGTGATATGGAGGTGTTTTTTTTCTCTATTGTACAAGGACAAGATGCTTTGAAAATTTCAAAAAAAAAAAAGTCTGCCAAACTATCTTACAATTGAAGAGTAACTTGGGCTCTTTTATTGAAAGTATTCAAGGTCGTCTCAACAGAAATGATTGTAAATCAATTACAGGATTACTCAACCGTAGCAAACTGTCTGAACATGTTATATTTCAAATCTGAAGATGATAAGTCTAAAACTGAGTTTTAATAGATCTTTTTCAAGACCATAGCATGTGATTTTATTGTGAGATGATGTTAAAATGCTAACTGGTGTTTTATTGTCATCTTCTAAGCATCCATTCAGTCTATTGTCTCTATTGTTTTGTGCAAACGAGCCCCATTCAGTTCCAGTATTCCCTGAACACATTCACACCTCTCTCGCCTGATTATGGCTCTAATTATTATTTTCTTTCTTCATTATTGCTGACCACTTTCTCTTCACACTGTTTTAATCCATCATTCTTTGATCAAATTTCTCACTTCACCTTCTTTGAAACTGTATCAAATGCCCTTCTTGAAAAAAAGAAACATTTCAGTGAGTTTTACGATTCAAAATTATTCATAATAAAACTATAGACCTTATGTAGCCCCGCCCCTTTTCAGCGTTGCGCTCGTTGTCTTTTGACTTCCGGTCTGTATTTCCACAGCGATCTTGCATAGGTATGAATATACTGCTCGTAAAAAAATTCATCTGCCTTAGAATGCTTGTGGTAAACATTACAATGCTCATGATAACTTTTGTTGACTCTACAATAAGTAAATCCACTTCACCATCTAACAGCGATGCCATAGAAATATACAGAACCGGAAGTTCAAAGACAATATTCTAAAGATGACTCCGTCCACGTTTCTCTGGTGCATAAGGTCTATTAATTAACACATTTGCTCAGCTAGGAGCTAGGTGCATCTTATGGCTAGCTTGCATGTTAGCTTAGCACACCATGCATGCTTTATAACTCAAGTTGAGTGATTTAAATAATCTTCTGTGATCCTATGTGGCTTCGGATTAAAAAAAAATCAGACAGAATATATATAATTTTATAGTATTCTGCACAATGAAAAAGGCTATGTCGGTTAGCATGTGATCTATTATTATGAAAATACCTGACATGGCTTGAAGAACACAGATAAATCATATATCATTGCAATTGTGTTTGTCTCCAAAACGTCTTTATCTGCATGTTACAGCTATCTCTAGAAGCCTTGTTTATGAAAAGGATTTGCTGGAATGTCACATAATATGGCTCTTCAACTAAAGTCTCGTTTGTGGACTAAATGTTCATAGAGCGTCCTTCACTTTACTGGATGAATGAATCACAGTACATGAGAGGGTTCAGTGGTACTGCACAAAGCACCACATTTTGTGTGAAAATACACATAAAAACGAGAACCTATCAATATTTCTCTAAATATTCATACTTTTGAACTAAAAGCCCTGAGGGACGTTGTTTTGTCAAGCACTTTCATGACGACTGTACAGGACTTTTCTTTCTTAATGGGAGCGGTTAACGGTCATAATTTCTCTAGTGGTAGGAAGGAAGGGGACCAGAAATGGGTCAATGGGACCAGAAACTGTCTTGTTACTGATATTCTTCTAAATATCAGAAAATTGGCTGAATGGATTCAAAAACAGTAAAATCCAACTGTTTAACTCTGGGGGAGTTGTAAAATGAGCCTATTTCCAAAAAAAGTGGAGTATCCCTTTAAGGTTGAGCCACTGTAGTCAAAATGTTTTTACCTACTTTCGGGGCCGGCAAGTTTCAATTACCATTGAAGCCTATGGAGGAGTGATCCAGCTCTCAAATTTCATCAAAAACATCTTAATTTGTGTTCTGAAGATGAACGAAAGTCTTACGAGTTGGAACAAAATGAGGGGGATTAATTATTGACAGAATTTTCATTTTTGGGTGAACTATCCCTTTAAGAGGTTAAGAAAAGTACACTAAATCCAGCAATTATAGAAATCCACAGACTGCTATCCCTTCCTCCATTCATTCTTAAGACTCTTATATGAGTCGTGTTCAACCAAGTCTCTACCTTTCTTACACAGAACAACCTCCTGGGCAACTGCCAGTCTGGTTTCAAAAGTGGCCACTCATCTGAGGCTGCCCTGCTCTTGGTTACTGAAGCTCTGAGACTGGGAAGAGCAGCTTCCAAATCCTCAGTGCTCATCCTGCTGGATCTGTCTATGGCTTTTGACAGAGTTAACCACCAAATCTTCCTGTCAACCCTCATGATGAAGGGCATCTCAGGAATAGCTCTCCAAAGGTTAAGTCTTAATGTACCTTTTAAGTTGGTCCTTTGGGGTGTCGTGGAGAGGTGAGGTGTCTTAAGTCGCAACATCTAGCTACTGGGGTGCCCCAGGGCTCAGTGTTTGTTCTCTTCTCCATTTACATGTCCTCACTAGGATCTGTCATTCAGATACATGGGTTTTCCTATCACTGCACTGATGACAGACAACTCCCTTCCATCCAGATGATCCGACAATTCCTGCTCGCATCTCGGCCTGCCTAACAGAATTTCTTGCTTGATGAAGGACCACCACCTACAGCTAAACTATACGAAGACAGAATTACTTGTGGGTCCAACACTACATCACAACTTCTCCACTCAACTGGGTTCATCAAACATAACTCCATCCAGGAAAGCCAGGAACCTTGGAGTTGTGATTAATGATCAATTGAACTTCACAGACCACATTGCTAGAACTGTCCGGTCCTGCAGATTTGCCTTATACTACATTTGGAGGATCAGGCCCTTCCTATCGGAGCTACACAACTCCTTCTCCAAGCTCTTTGTTCTATCCAGACTGGACTATTGTTAGGCTTTCTTGGCAGGCCTTCGAGCATCAACTGTCAAACCTCTGCAACTGATCCAGGAAGCTGCTGGGAGAGTGGTCTTTAACGCACGTTACAAATGAAAACCTGCATTTTTGGCACTCACATCAAATTCAAGGTATTGTTTTTTGCCTACAGAACAACCACTGGCTCTGCACCCCTATACACTCAGCTAAAGGATTATTAGGAACACCATACTAATACTGTGTTTGACCCCCTTTCGCCTTCAGAATTGCCTTAATTCTATGTGGCATTGATTCAACAAGGTGCTGAAAGCATTCTTTAGAAATGTTGGCCCATATTGATAGGATAGCATCTTGCAGTTGATGGAGATTTGTGGGATGCACATCCAGGGCACGAAGCTCCCGTTCCACCACATCCCAAAGATGCTCTATTGGGTTGAGATCTGGTGACTGTGGGGGCCATTTTAGTACAGTGAACTCATTGTCATGTTCAAGAAACCACTTTGAAATGATTCGAGCTTTGTGACATGGTGCATTATCCTGCTGGAAGTAGCCATCAGATGTTGGGTACATGGTGGCCATAAAGGGATGGACATGGTCAGAAACAATGCTCATGTAGGCCGCGGCATTTAAACGATGCCCAATTGGCTCTAAGGGGCCTAAAGTGTGCCAAGAAGACATCCCCCACACCATTACACCACCACCACCAGCCTGTACAGTGGTAACAAGGCATGATGGATCCATGTTCTCATTCGGTTTACGCCAAATTCTGACTCTACCGTCTGAATGTCTCAAATTGTCACCTCTTTTTCCTATTTGTAGTGGAGATGAGTGGTACACGGTGGGGTCTTCTGCTGTTGTAGCCCATCCGCCTCAAGGTTGTGTGTGTTGTGGCTTCACAAATGCTTTGCTGCATACCTCGGTTGTAACGAGTGGTTATTTCAGTCAAAGTTGCTCTTCTATCAGCTTGAATCAGTCGGCCCATTCTCCTCTGACCTCTAGCATCAACAAGGCATTTTCGCCCACAGGACTGCTGGGTGTTTACTGGATGTTTTTCCCTTTTCACACAATTCTTTGTAAACCCTAGAAATGGTAGTGCTCGAAAATCCCAGTAACTGAGCAGATTGTGAAATACTCAGACCGGCCCTTCTGGCACCAACAACCATGCCACGCTCAAAATTGCTTAAATCACCTTTCTTTCCCATTCTGAGATTCAGTTTGGAGTTCAGGAGATTGTCTTGACCAGGACCACACCCCTAAATGCATTGAAGCAACTGCCATGTGATTGGTTTATTAGATAATTGTATTAATGAGAAATTGACCAGGTGTTCCTATTAATCCTTTAGGTGAGTGTATCTTATTTCATTATTTCAAGTTTATGTGAAAGTCTGACATAGACTTTCCAGAAGGACACCCCAGAAGCTTGTATTCTGCAAGTGAACAAACAAGCACAAAATCACTTTCACAGACCTATACTTTGTCTGTTCCCAGCTGGTGGAATGACCTGCTCAACTCGACCCGAGCTACTGAGTCTTTAGCCATTTTCAGACTGATCTCATGAAGTAGTGTGTGTATGACACGCCAATTCGTATTTCCATTTTTGGCATGCTATCAAGACGCATAATCCCTTTTCAGCGTGTTTATGAACGCCGTTGACTTAACGTTATATAAATATATGACTTACCTCAACCCCATCCCTAAACTTAACCGTCACTGGGGTTAATGGCATTTATGACTGGACATTTGACGGCGTGTACGGACACGCGGAATGACGCGAACGTTAATGGCGTAGACATACACGCATAAACGCGGATATCTCAAAATGCGTAGAGATAACTTGACTCGAAAGTGGTGTGTATGTTTACGCAAAAGTCATGTCATGTAGCCATTTTTCAAGAAACTCCTGAAGACACTTCTTTTTTTGTCAACACTTGACACTAATACTAACACTTACTATTCTATTGCTATGTGGACACTAGACTCACTGGCACTTGCATATTGTTGTATTATTGTTTGGTTTGATTGCTTCTATTGTTCTCCTCGTTTGTAAGTTGCTTTGGATAAAAGCGTTTGCTAAATGATCAAATGTAAAACTAAAAAGAATAATAATAATTTCCAAGCATATTAAATGTGTCCTTCAGACAATATAACAAAAAGAGAGATTTTTAAAAAAATATTTTTTTTTATTTTTTAATAATAAAGAACCCCTGGGACATAAAAATTCAACTATATATATATTTAGGCCCTTTAAAGTCCAGTTTGAAGTTGTCAGTCAGGACTGAATATATTACACTTTATAATCTGCTGAATGCACCCATCCTGGGAGTGCGGGTGTTGAAGCGGAGTGCAGGCGGGTGTTATCGGTACGGATGATGAATGGCCTCACTCTGTCGGACTGACATATGCGCGGTGTGGCAGATGGGACCCGGGTCATTCGCTGGAAGACGTGGCTGAACAGAGAGCATGTCCTTCCGCTCTCAGCCATAAACGACACGCAACATATTTGGTGTCATTGTGTGGCCTGCCGTATTAGCAAATGCCACTGTATCCTAACGCTAATAGAGCCGCACACTCTCGTACGCTGGTAGTTTTTCTAATGCCTAAACATCTTTTAATACATCCAAGCATTGAAGAGCAGCACCCATTATGCTTTATTACATTTTCAATTTTCTCTAGTGTGTAATGTTGCAGTTTGAGCATGAAAATGTCTACAAAGCACAAAGTCACTCCAAAGGCAGTTATTATCTATATCAGTGCGCATTGTTTCTGTTTCAACTCCCTGAAACACCTACAATGTAGTTTTTATTTCGTCGTCTTCTGGGAACAAACACGTCATAATATTCCTCATTAAAATAATTCCTGCCCAAAGCATACACAAAATATAGAGACGGCACGGTTGACTTAGTAGTGTGTTGACGTTTCCAAAACACGCTTAAAGTGGTTGACCAATCACAACACACTTCTGCAGCTGACCAATCAGAGCACAGTATGCTTTTCAGAAGGAGGGGCTGCATAGAGTCAGGAAATAAATGGGTGTGTTTCCCGAAAGCATTGTTAGACAACTATGGTCGCAAATTCTGTCATTACCAATAGAGTTCAATGGGAATTGCGACCAACTTGTGGCCACAGTTGGCTAACGATGCTTTCGGGAAACGCACTCCAGAGCGATACTGACAGACTAGGAGAAGAGGAGCTGCAAAAATGGAAAATATGTAAAAAATGATGTTTTTGAACGTTCAAGCACGAAAATCTGCTCTAGTAGAGCCCAAAAGGAAGACGTGTAAAATGTGATAATAGGTGCTCTTTAAGATAAGCCAATAAAAACGGGGTAATATACTTTTGGAAGCCTTAAAGTTACAGTAGCAAAAATGGAGTAATTAAATAGTTGGTACTATGTGGTATATGAGGCCTCAACTAGTAGTCTTCCGGAGAAAAAAAAATGCAGTCGTTTGTTGTTGTTTTTGTTTTTTTTGCATTTGGTGGCGCACAAATTACCACGGTGAGTTGGTTCGGCAAGGTGTTTTTTTTAAATGGAAGTGATTAAGTATATAAAAGAGTTTTCTTTCATCCATATCATTATGATGGTTTGCAATGCAATTTTATGAAGAAAATTTAATTTGTTTAGCCTCAGAAACTGCTGAGATGGACTGCTATTGGATCTCATATAATCATTAAAGCTTGTATATTAGTTTCAAATTATATTTTCCATAATTTCAGAAGCAGGTTTATGGAGTCAATCAATTATGGAGTTTAATCAATTAAGAGTAATAACAATAATAGCGCTTCTGTTGAGTGTTGCAGTAGCATCTCAGCTTTTGAAAGCCAATAGATCACCACACCATTGCGATATTTCCAATTTCCACTTAATGCTAAATCAATATCAACACATGAGCAGCCACACTTACATACTAAGATGCGTTACATAGCCAAATACATTAAATTCTCAACATGACATCATGACTTTTGCGTAAACATACACGCCACTTTCGAGTCAAGTGGCGTGTTATCTCTACGCATTTTGAGATATCCGTGTGTAACCGCGTGTATGCGTGTATGTTTACGCCATTAACGTTCGCGTCATTCCGCGTGTCCGTACACGCGCGTCAAATGTCCAGTCATAAACGCCATTAACCCCAGTGACGGTTAAGTTTAGGGATGGGGTTGAGGTAAGTCATATCTTTTTTTTTACCTAGGATGGTAAGGGAACAGTCATAAATGCCATTAACCCCAGTGACGGTTAGGTTTAGGGACGGGGTTGAGGTAAGTCATAAGTCAACGGCGTTCATAAACACACTGAAAAGCGATTATGCGTCTTGATAGCACGCCAAAAAATGGAAATACGAATTGGCGTGTCATACACACGCTACTTCATGAGATCAGTCTGAAATTCTAGGTTATACGAGACAGACAATTTATGGAAAACACAAGCTTGAGTAATTTAAGCCTCTAGTCATACACCGCATTAAATCAAATGTCTTATTTTCAGGCATATTTCCATCTCTCAGAGGCTAATGACTTGCTCTGTTCAGTATGGAAGCTTGTTTCCACCATGGGGATGGGGATGGGTCTAATTAAAAAAGATCAACGTGACTATCTCACAATTCTGACTTTTCTGACTTTATTCACAATTTCAAGTTTACATCTCTCAATTCTGATTCCTTTTCTCAAAACTATAGCAATGAGAGAAATTTGTGGAACGTGACGGTGTTTTGTTTGAGGTAGATCTGACAGAACAATAGTTTCTTTCCAACATGACATCATGACTTTTGCGTAAACATACACGCCACTTTCAAGTCAAGTGGTGTATTATATATATACACATTTTGAGCTATCCGCGTGTATGTCTACGCCAATAATGTCCGAGTGATTCCGTGTGTATGTACATGCCGTTAAATGTCCGAGCGAAACGAAGCAAAATGTAGATCTACATCTGGGGAGCGATATTTTTTTTTCCTAGGATGGTAGGGAAGTAGGTGTAGGGACGGGGTTGGGGTAGGTCATATATTTATGTATACAGTAATAACGTTAAGTCAATGGCGTTCATAAACACGCTGAAAAGCGATTATGCGTGTTGATAGCACGCCAAAATAGCACATGATCATCCAGTCTGAAATGTTGACTACAAACAGTTTTGTTTTTTTTGCAACTTTTTTCTTTTTTCTTAACCAGAAAAAAGTTGCAAAAAAAACAAAACTGTTTGTAGTCAACATTTCAGACTTTTGTTTGAAAAATAATATATATTACTGTTTGCACAAAGCTTCCCTGTCAAACAAATATATTTATTGAATATTGTATCTAAATATCAGGTCAAGAGTTCTGAAGCGCTGATCTGAGTAAACGCGCCTGCTTCAGTGAGCTCACGCTGCGCTGCCATTTGGATTTTGAGCCGAGCGGATAAACAGTCCGTAAGGCGCGCGCGGTTCAAATGCATTTCGTTCTGCTTTTGGCACATCAACATTATCGAACATTTATTGAATTCGATATTGATATCGAGTATTGATGATATTGTCTCGAACTTGATATCGTTCTTTTATCGAGAAAATTTTTTTAAAAAATTATCACGATAATGAATGAATGAGAATATCAATTTAAGACGTGGCTAAATGTAATTTATGACCTTTTATGTAAATCCAGACGTTTTTATGACTTTTATGACCTAAAATTCTTATTATTAAAGTTAATGACTTGCATACATCAAGTCTTTCCCCCTGAAATTTAGAAATTTAAAGCCCGGAACATACCAAGCCGACGGTCGCCCATCGGGCACATTTTGTACGTCGGCTGACTAAGTCTCTTCGGTGTGATAAGCATGGTTCCGTGCCGTTGGCTGAAAATAGTCCTTTTCGGCTTTGTTTCGCCCGATTCGACATGTTGAATCAGCGTCGGGCCGTCGGAGAAAGAGAGAACTCTGATTGGCTGTTCAGCTTAGTGAAAGTGCACGAGAATAAAAGCAAAACAGCAAGCAAAGAAGTCAAAACGGTAAAGATAGAAGGCTGTTCTTATGTTACATCATCTTACCTGAGTGTTCCTTGGCGAATATTTCAATATTAACATGAGTGGAGTGGAATAAAGAAAGTGTTTAGCAGGATTGATATTCAAAACGGTAAGCACGCGCTGCTTTGTTTACGGTATGTGTATCTGCAGTCGGCAGCGTCGGTTTTCCCTTTTGAATGACGAATATAGACTAATATATCTGCAGAAATAGACAGTTGGCTCATTAAACACAGGCGCAGAACGTGCATTATAGCTGACAGTCGGCTTTAGTTCTCTCGATGTGTTCAAGTGCAGCTTTTACCCCGACGAGAGCGGACACGAGGCGACAACACAGTCAGCTTTCATCAGCGCTAGTTCGTCGGCGTCGGCTTGGAGTGTTCCAGGCTTAACCTGGTGAATTTAGAAGAAATCTATAGATGTAAAACAGATGGAGGATAGTAGGTTTAAAACAAACTCCATCTAAATGTGGCTTTTGAAGGTTTTATTTGATGATGATGATGATGATGATGATGATGATACAGTCCTCCATCAAATGTGAAACTAAGGCCATGTCACCATCGGGTGTATCAAATATATGATTGAAAATAATAGCATAGAAAACATGCACATTGTTGCATGGTTTCCTTTGCTGCCTTATAAACCTATGAATACTAAGGAGACCATGGTTTCTGTGTGAACTGATTATTTTGTAGACATCTTTTGAAAGTGAAACAATTGCACGAGTTTGAGGAAGATAAAATGAATGCTTGAATCTGTTTGCAGCATGATAAGAGCGATAACCGAGTTCACATCAGAGCTATGAACACCAGTGTCCAGACATTCCTTTGAGGTCTAGATTAATTTCCCTGGCGCTCAGTGGCATGGAGAAGGCACCACAGCTGAGGAACAGATGACTCGTGCACTTAACAGGTGCTCAGACACTCAGCAGGACTCGTGCTTCGAGGGATCAAAGCGCGGCTGCAGAAACCCCTTGCCTCTGTAATTGCGTACAATGAGCTGGCGAGATGGGCGGTCCAGGTGCTATTTGAACAGGTGCATTTGCATGTCACAATACAGATGGCAAAGGCCTTCACGGGCTTGATCACAGTCCGAGCACAATTTACCCAAATGCCTCTGTCTCCAGATCTGCTGTGTTTGTCGACATAAACAGAACGAACGATGCCAGATGCCATTTTGCAAGCCCATGCTTTTTTTTTCTTCCCAGACAACGAAATCAGAAAACAACCTTTAACCAGCCTAAGGAGGATAGCTGCTCTCTTTTGCTAGTGTTAGAGGGGCTTTGACCCTTGAGCTACTCGGGCTGGGAACTATTCTTTTCAAAATCACAAAATCTGGATAATCTTTACCCAGGTTAGTACATCAAAGTTCATGACTCTCCTGTTCAAACTGGTTCATCAAAATGAACAAATCTTTTTCCGAGTCATGACTCGAAGGGTCCTAGATAAGACCCTTATTCATCGTCTGGCGTCGTTTAAAGCCCTTTGAGGCTGCACTGAAACTCTCATTTGGACCTTTGAAGTTGAAGTCCTTTATATGGAGAAAATCCTGGAATGTTTTCATCCAAAACCTTAATTTCTTTTCGACTGAAGAAAGAAAGACGTGGACATCTTGGATGACATGGGGTGAGTAAATTATCAGCAAAAGTTTTTTTTAAAAAGTGAACTACTGCTCTTGTTTTCATTTTAGGTTTAGTTAACTAGAACGTTCTTAATTGTGGCCACTTCCAAGCCGAGTCTCGCAAATATTCTTCAAAGAAGTATCTTTCATCTGAGAATTTACCTCCTAAACCTTTAAAGGTCATTTGTTCTCTCACTGAGGGTGGCGTTTTAAAGTTTAATGCGCAACTTTAAGAAAATAGAATTCTGTTATTTATTTATGGTGGGTCCAGTTGTCCTCTGGCGTTACTTTCCCCGGTCCTCCTTCTTGCAGGCATGGCTGCTCATGAGCTGCTCAAAGAATTCCCATGGGCTGCCAGCCATAGGAGTGGAACCAAATAAAAAAGACACCTCTCAGGTCAAAGTGACACATCGAATCCTTCAGCACAGGGCCATGCATTTCAGCTCGGGAGAAACGTGTGCTTCCCCTTACAGAATGGCATAAAAAAAGTAAAGTAGGAGTCGCCTGATGTTTTGATTTGCTTTAATCCATGTTCTTAACTCCCAAAGCATGTAGTTGTAACCCTCATCAGTGATAACCTTATCAAGGCACGCAAAGAAAAAGCGTTTTCTCTGCGCTGGAGTGTTGATGTAAAATCAGTCTCACACAGTGGGTACATGGCAAACAGGTCTGTTCGGTTACATCGAAGTGCAAATTTCTCTCATATAGATCCCTTGATAATAAAGGTCTGGGGCACTGAGGCTTGGTGATATGCCTGGAGAAACAGAGATGGATTGTTATTGAGTCCCCGCGCATTGATTTCACGTTCAAAGGTTTTTTACGGCAAGCAGGAAAATACAATATTTGTCTTGCGGGCAAAAGAGGTATTTCAGACGTTTAAGTGCCTCTTTTTTTATCTGAAATTTCTCAGGCAGAAAGATAGTTATCTGTTGGTCACAGACTGTATACTGGAACACCAATGTTTAGTGGTGTAGTCAAAGACCCACTTTATCTGCATTCAGCATACTTTTAGTATGTATTATTAGCAAAGCAGTTTTTCGGAATGCAAAGTTTTGGCATATAATGAATTTGAATTTGGCAATGTTATTGTATTATGCTGCAGAGCAAGTATGGACCTTATATTATACACTGCTGTGAGCATGTAAGATATGCTGGTGCGACATAGACATCAATGATGTTTTCGTCAGCGATGACGACAACAAAATGATTTTGTTGACGTACTTTTTTATGACGACAACGTGACGATGACTAGCTAAAAATGTCTCTAACAACATGACATCATGACTTTTGCGTAAACATACACGCCACTTTTGACTAGAGTGGCGTGTTTTGTGTTTTCGTCAACTAAAACTTGACTAAAACCTATTTGTGTTTTCGTCGACTAAAACTTGACTGAAACCTTTTTGTGTTTTCGTCGACTAAAACTTGACTAAAACCTTTTTGTGTTTTCGTCGACTAAAACTTGACTAAAACCTTTTTGTGTTTTCGTCGACTAAAACTTGACTAAAACATTTTTGTGTTTTCGTCGACTAAAACTTGACTAAAACCTTTTTGTGTTTTCGTCGACTAAAACTTGACTAAAACCTATTTGTGTTTTCGTCGACTAAAACTTGACTAAAACCTTTTTGTGTTTTCGTCGACTAAAACTTGACTAAAACCTTTTTGTGTTTTCGTCGACTAAAACTTGACTAAAACCTTTTTGTGTTTTCGTCGACTAAAACTTGACTAAAACCTTTTTGTGTTTTCGTCGACTAGAACTTGACTAAAACCTTTTTGTGTTTTCGTCGACTAAAACTTGACTAAAACCTTTTTGTGTTTTCGTCGACTAAAACTTGACTAAAACCTTTTTGTGTTTTCGTCGACTAAAACTTGACTAAAACATTTTTGTTTTCGTCGACTAAAACTTGACTAAAACATGTTTGTGTTTTCGTCGACTAAAACTTGACTAAAACCTTTTTGTGTTTTCGTCGACTAAAACTTGACTAAAACATTTTTGTGTTTTTGTCGCCTAAAACTTGGCTAAAACCTTTTTGTGTTTTCGTCGATTAAAACTTGACTAAAACCTTTTTGTTTTCGTCGACTAAAACTTGACTAAAACTATTACGTTTATAAGTGACTAAAATGTGACTAAAACTTAAAAGCATTTTCGTCCAAAAGACTAAGTCTAAAACTAAAAGGGCTGCCAAAAACAACACTGATAGACATACACAAATCATGTAGCAGATCTAGGCAGGTGGAGCTGGGGGAGGTAGAGGGGTTCAGAGGAACTATGATTTAGTTCATATATAGAACATGTATTAATAAAGGCAATAATGTTGATGCAAAACACTTAGTTTAAAATATAATTATTTAATATTCAGCGTTGCTGATATATACCCATGTCACAATAAAATTTTAGACAAAAGTTTTTGATTAAGCCATATATTTAAGTGTAGTTGCTGCGAACACTTTTAGCTTGTGATAATAACATCCGTCTTACAAAACACAATAATAGTCCCATAATCAAGTAGAGTGAGGCAGATTAGTCTAATAAACTCCTGTTGTTTTAAATTATGATTGGCAAAATACATAGAACACGAAATAAACAAGAATCGCCATACTTTAAATTTATCACAAGGATTTATTAAAATGAACAATCTTTCAACCCCTTCAATCATATAAATTAAGTTTTTGGTCTTACACGAAATTATTCCCTTAATTTTTAACTGTTTCCTAGAATAAGGATGATTAAAAGTGTGACATTTATTTGTGAAATGACATTGTTCACATTGTCCACACCTATAATAACCATCAGGGACTGAAGAGGGATTACTTGGACATCATACCCTTAGTCGGCTCATTGTGGGACTAAAGTGCGACTAATTGTGGGATCTGACCTTAAAATATGCCAGCGTTTAAGCACTATATGTGCAAAAGCCTAATTTAACGCAGAATAATGAATAATACAAGATATATTATCAGTGTTCTAGGTATGCATTCTTGCTGATCAATGTTTCCAAACCGCGCTGCCTCTGCATGCCCCCTCTCTGGAAACCTTCCACATAAATCTTTCCATTGTGTTTCATACATTTCCTTATATGTGCAAATCCTACAAATTCTTTTAAACTGACTAATCGGAAGACTTCTCTTCAAACGAGTAGGATGAACACTCTGACCATGTAATACTGTGTTTCCATCAGTGGGCTTTCTATATAAATCTGTCACTAATTTATCATTGTCTTTAAGCAATCTCTCTTCAGTCCCTGATGGTAATTATAGGTGTAGACGATGTAATTAGTAAGAGTAGCCAGAAGGGGTGGTGACATCAATAAGATATTACCACAGAGGGAAGATATATACACACACATCATACTTTTTCTCCAAAAGGTTTGAATATGGAGTTTGATTTGAAATTTTCATTGTGAACATTCTTTGTGTGTATTTTGAGCTCAGCAAATTTGGCCAGTTGAAGACTGGAAAAATGTTGCCTGGTCTGATGAGTCTCGATTTCTGTTGAGACATTCAGATGGTAGAGTCAGAATTTGGCGTAAACAGAAAGAGAACATGGATCCATCATGCCTTGTTACCACTGTGCAGGCTGGTGGTGGTGGTGTAATGGTGTGGAGGATGTTTTCTTGGCACACTTTAGGCCCCTTAGTGCCAATTGGGCATTGTTTATATATATATATAAAGTTTTGGATCTGTAAGATTTTTAATTACGTTTGTGTTTGATAGGTGGTTGTTGCATTGGGTGATTGGATGATTGGGTAATTAGTTCACTATTGAGGTCAGGTGTGGTTCTCATTGATATAAATTGTACCTTTCGATGATTGGTGCTTGCCTGACGAAGACCCTTTGGGTTGAAACATTGTTCATTTGAATAAATCCTTTGAGCTGATGTGGTAGTATGCCGATTCTTGTTTATTTAGAGTTTGATGCTTCATTTGATGAGCACCTGCCGAAAGTTTCTTGGATGTGCGCACAATTTCTTTTTTTGAAAAAAATAGATGGAATGACAATAGAGTAGGATAATGAATTACAGCAATAGAAAAAAAAGAAAGTAAATAGGTAGCCTATTATATTTCTGTAATATGCATGGAGTCATATCTCAGTTTCACTCCTAGCTTTGTGAACCCAATTAAAAAGACAAAGAGCGTCTGTCTGCCGCAAAGCTGTGAGAATACATCACTCTCATTGTCCGGGCAATGTCATTCTCCGTTCAGTTTCAGCTGTGAGATGATGAACGCCAAACATGTCGAGGGAATGACGACTTTTGTGGCGTCAGGGTCTAAAAGGCTTGCTTGTATGGTTGAACAGATGAGGTCTATAATACCTGGAGAATGATTTTCATTAGCGTTCCCAGGATCCACAATGCATCTAAAATCCAATCTCTTTAAAGGGATAGTTCACTTTGAAAATAATTTTTGATATGTTTTAGCTTACCTCAAGGGCATCCAAGATGTAGGTGTCTTTGTTTCCACAGTATTTTCAATTTTGACATTTTTCGGCCAAACCGTTCTTGTTTGTCAGTCATATAAAAAGCAGGTTTAGGGGGTCCACCTCATGGAGATTTCGGAAGTTTTACCTTTCACTAAACATATCCTGTTTAGTGAAAGATAAAACTTCCGAAACCTCTGTGTAAACGATGTGTGACATGGACGCGCGAGAGATCACTTCTGGCATAACGTTGGAAACGTTTCAGTTCAGTTCAGTTGGACTTCTGATTCAGATCAGTTTGACATAGCTGTTAACAAGAGGTAAAAACTAAATAAATACTGTTCGTTTTCTCACACAAACCGCTTGTTTTGTGTCTTAGGCCATCGGTGTGTACTTACATTTGCGAGTCATGAAATCATGTTTGACTTTGAAATTCAAATTAAATTTGTTTAACTTCTCTGTGCATGCTCTTTGCAGTGGACCCCCTAAACTCTCATTATATGACTGAACGGTTTGACTGAAAAATGTCAAAATTGAAAATACCGTGGAAACAAAGACACCTACAGCTTGGATGCCCTTGAGGTAAGCTAAAACATATCAAAAATTAATTTCAAAGTGAACTATCCCTTTAAATCTAGTTTAAAACGCATGTGCCAAGTTCTTAGAAGTGTACTATTTGTAATTATGTTAATAATGCTATTTATTATGGTTTAAAAAAATGTTTATGGCATTTTCAAGCAAGGTTTATATTTAATGTCATGTGGTGTAAAAAGTGATACTATTTTTTTCCTTACAAAAGAATTATTATTTCATGAATAACATTGTTTTTGGGGTGTTGCACCACATGATATTTTACAACTAACCTTGCCCTGTCATAAAATTCAGGCAACATCGTGAGAAAACTTAACTACGTATTTTCTGAGGTGGGAATTTCATATGAATTTCTACGATGTAATTCGTACTATAACATACAACTTGAATTGGCTAACAAAAGGTTTTTTTAATAAGCAGATATATATTTGCAAAATCTGTGACTGCCAAATTAAAGTCATGTGGAGCAAAATGAGCTTTTGTTAAATGATGATGAAAGGAATATATATATATATATATATATATATATATATACTACCAGTCAAAAGTTTTGAATCTGTAAGATTTTTAGTTTTCTTTAAAGAAGTAAATTTTAAAATAAAATATTTAAAATAACTGTTTTCATTAATCTATTGTAAAATGTAATTTATTCCCTGTGATCAAAGCTGAATTTTCAGCATCATCACTCCAGTCCTTCAGAAATCATAATCTAATGTGATAATCATAATCTAATCTAATATGCTGATTTGATGCTCAAGAAACATTTTTATATGATCCATGTTAACAGGGATAAGGTGGTGTTTGTGTGTGTGTATGTGTGTGTGTGATGAAATTTAAAAAATGCCATGTCACGCCACTGACCCAGATATAACACTTTTCTAGGAGGCAAAAATCCCCCAAAACTGAACAGTATGAGCAGAGCTAGAAACGGATCTCATAAAACTACTAAAGTCAACGGGCAAGATAAAGCTGACGGTGGCTCCATTCCCAGACCCTTCTCCACCAATCAGAGGGAAGATGATTGAGCCTGATTAGCCAAAATCAAAGCTGGCGCTCAACCCTGACTGTCTGCAATCAATGTCTGGCTGACTCCTCCCGCAGATCTGGGCCTAAACAGCGTTGAGATACTATCGGCCTCCTACTGCCACGAGCTCTAATCTCTCGGCATTTCCGGACGCGCTCGGGAAGCCTGAGCATCTCCCTTGAGCTGGACGCATCCCAGCGAAGACTGCAAATGGATCTAAAGAGGAATAATTCAGAACTGGCTCCTCTCGTGGGGTTCTCCTGTCAGGGCTGTAAAAGCCTGGCTTTCTTTAATCAATGGCCTGGGTGCAATGATAACAGGATTATGGGACCTGATCCAACCCACTGTGTTCTGGAGAGGGGGAGAGGTGCTACAATGCCTGGAAAGGCATTTGTGCCAAAATTGTGCCAAATAAAAATCACAAGGTGGCAAACGCAATGGTTCATGTCACTCAACAAGAGGACAAACAGCAGGAAGCCGATGGATTCTGCAAAAGATGGAAATCCACCTAATCACACGATGTTAATCAGGTACTGCTACTGACAGCATTTAACATTATTCATCCAATCAAATCCTTGAATCAAACTGTATTGTCCAATCACCAGAACTGATTTATGCAGTTATGGCATACATTTTTAGTCTTTCATGGCTGATTCGTCTGGAAACCCTGACCCTGAAAAAGGTGAAGGAAGTGTGTTGGTACATTTTAAAAAACAGGGGTATTCAAACTTGGGACCTCCAGAGAGAACAGTCCAGAGAGAAACTGTAAAAACGTTGGTATTTAAATGAATTAGATTAAAATAAATAAATATTGTGATTAAATATATGCAAAATAAATAAATAAATATATATATAAGAGTAAAAAAAAACCAAGTAAATACATAAATTAGATTAAAGATTAAGATAAGATAAAACAGGATTAAAATGAATACATTCATAAAAATGTAAAAAAAAAAAAAGGAAACAAAACTTTGATTAAATAATATTTCAAATAAAAAAACTGATTAAAATACATGGACAATAAATGTGATTAATAAATATATGCATAGTTTTGAAAATAGACTAAATTGACTAAAATTGGAAATAGATTAAATTGAATTAAAATATATGCATTTTATAATTTTTTCTTGTTAAAATTAAATCAACATAAAAATTTAACAGTACATTACTATAGTGAGTAGTAGTGTGTGTATATATATATATATATATATATATATATATATATATATATATATATATATTACTATAATTTCATAGCAACTAATTTTAAACTTATACCAATCTCGGCCACTAGGTCCCTAACTCAATTTATAAATATAAATGAACAAATTAAACTAAATCAACTAGTAAAATTAATTCCTGACAAAAGTTTTTTGTTGTTGTTGTTTTTTTCTTTTTTTTTTCTTACCGGGACAAAACAAGACAGACTTTCAGGATTTCTCCTTTTGTGTTTCACAGAAGAAAGTCATGTTTTTGAAACAACCAGATTTTTTGGGAAGTCTTCATTTAAGAGTTTTCCAGAAAATGTTAGTGGCTATAGATATACTGAGCGGCAACACAAACAAACGATCTTAGAATAAATGCAGTAATTGAAAACCTCAAGACTAATGATAAGAAGCTTTTCATCTAATAAAATGTTTCGGTTCTTAGTTACATTTATTTTAAACATATTAGTAATAAGTATGAGACAAAATGAAGCCGATGAGGCCTGCATATGAAACCCTCCGTCTCCTGCAGCTCGGGAATCATAAAGATAATGGAAGTAAAATCAACTCCTTGACTTTAATATTTTACTCTTGAGCCAGATGGAGGAACCAGAGGAATACCTCACCACTGAGCCAGAACAACCGACGGAGAGATGGACAGAAAGACAGAAACTCAGAGACAAATACGTAAGTACATTCTGTCTAAAAGCATATCTGTCTATCTATCTATCTATCTTTCTATCTATCTATCTATCTATCTATCTATCTATCTATCTATCTATCTATCTATCTATCTATCTATCTATCTATCTATCTATCTATCTATCTATCTATCTATCTATCTAGCATCTGGCACAATGCGAAGCGGAGTAACCCCTTCAGCCGTTACTTATTCACAATACAGCACTTGCCTCGAGTACCTTATTGCTTTCATAAAACGGTTACCACACAATAAAAACATTGAAGTAAAAAAAAAAATTAGGGTAAAAGCACTAAAACTCAGTCAAATTTCACGTGATGTAGGAATAATGGCCTCCTATTGAACAATCTGAGCTTTATTCAACAATGCAAATTTATCAAAGGAACCTCGAAATACATAATTATCTTCTTTTACAAGAATAAAAAGAGCACTTACTCTTTACTCTCATATATACAAATGTAGCTTTTAGTCTCAAAGGTTTAAGATTTGAAAGGAACGTTGAGAACGCCTCTTCGAAAACCAAGGGAGCGCTTTCTATCACTCACAGAAAATGACTCCTGTGCAGTAATAATGGCAACAAGAATCGACTTCAATGACATTTTGACCAACATCACACCGGTCGCCCAGTGTGGCCCTGCATTGAGCCGACACTCAATGACACTGTTCTGTTTTCTGGAGAAACATTTACACTTGACAAAAGCATTCCTGACCGAGCAACCTACGGGACACACATAATAATTCTGAACAAAACACAAGAACAGCTGTACTGGAAATGGACCAGCATTTTCGAAGTGAATCCTTTCAGTGAAATTTAACTCTGAGCTGATGAATGCTGTGAAATGCAACGAATTTGAAAAGCACTTAACCAAGCATGCGGGACAGATGTTGTTTGTCTCCATTAATGTTCAAAGTGAGATTACTTTGTTTTTCAAAAGAGAATATCTAGGCAAAAAAATACATTTTTCTAAAATGTTTGCAATGTTGTCAGTTTGTATTGAAGCCATAATATGCCACATTATTTTATCTCAATTTTCTTTTGGTGTTGCATACAAAAAACAAAACAAAAACAAAAAACCTACATATTTATGTAATTTCCTCACAAAGTAGAAAAGTTAAGTTAGAAAAAGGTAGAAAAGTGGTTAATTGTGACCTTTATATCTCACAAAACTCGCAAATTACTCATAATTCGCAAATTGTGAGTTCATTTCTCTCAATTCTGAGAAAAAAATTAATTGTGAGTTAAAAAATTTGAATTGTGAGATATAAACTGCGAGAAAATACGTCATAATTGTGAGTATATGTCTCGCAATTATGGCTTTTTCTTTAAATTATGAGAAATAAACTCAGAATTGTGTGAAAAATAGTCTGAATTATGAGATACAAAGTCAGAATTACAAGAAAAAAGTAAAGATTGTGATATAAAAAGTCGCAATTATCTTTTTTTATTGCGAGTTTATATTTTTATATTCGGAATTTCAAGAAAAAAACTCAAGATATATATTCGCAATTAAATAAAGATAATTGTGACTTTTTATCTCATAATATTAAGTATTTTTCTCAATTCTGGCCTTTTCTCTAAATTATGAGAAATAAACTCAGAATTGTGTGAAAAATAGTCTGAATTATGAGATACAAAGTCAGAATTACAAGAAAAAAGTAAAGATTGTGATATAAAAATTCGCAATTATCTTTTTTATTGCGAGTTTATATTTTTATGCTCGGAATTGCAAGAAAAAACTCATGATATATACTCGTAATTAAATAAAGATAATTGTGACTTTTTATCTCATAATTCTAATTATTTTTCTCACAATTCTGTTTTTTTCTCTAAATTATGAAAAATAAACTCAGAATTGGGTGAAAAATAGTCTGAATTATGAGATACAAAGTCAGAATTACAAGAAAAAAAGTAAAGATTGTGATATAAAAAGTCGCAATTATTTTTTTTATTGCAAGTTTATATTTTTTTTACTCGGAATTGCAAGAAAAAAAGTCATGATATAAACTCGCAAGTAAATAAAGATATTTGCGACTTTTTATCTCATAATTCGAATTATTTTTCTCGCAATTCTGAGTTTATATTCCAAGTTCATAGTCAGAGACATAAACTCGGAATTGCTAGAAATAAAGTCAGAATTAAGGGAATTAAACTTTAAATCTTGCTAACTCGCAATTTGGACATTTTTCTTGCAATTGAGAGATATAAACTCGCAATTACAAATTATAACATCCAAATTTCCAGATGTACACTCGCCATTCTGAGAAAAAAAGAGAATACAATTCTCCATTACCTTTTTTGATTTTTAGCCCAAACAAGCTCCCATAGAAAACAGGACTTATTGAGTCAGGATTACTGGAAAAGTAAGCTTAAAACAAACCAAAAAAAAGTTTTTCTACATTTCCAAGTTGTGAAAACCATCACAGCTGCTAAAACAAGCCTCAGTGAAGTATTTTATTTTCTGAAGCCTTCCACTCACATTTCGCTTTTCCTTACTTGAAGAGCTCAGACTATGGCAGTAACAAACTGTCACCTGTCCTATCAAGATCTTCCGTGGACTTCTCCGGCAAATGAAAATGTAACTCAACAGGCAGCTCAATTTTGTTCCCAGTCTCCTGTGGATGACATGCACTCCAGTGCTTTTCACAGTTCACTGGCAGTCACCGGAGATCCGGAAGGAGTAGCGTATTGTCAGAGGTGCCTGCTTTCACCTTCTAATGGCCACTTGGATAGTTAAGCTTCTGTGAGAGAAGACCATCCATTCAATTTCACCTTGAAAAGTGGTTGTGAGTGCTCTCAAATTGATAGCAGCCCCACCAGAATGGAAAATTGCCGCATTTATTTCATATTGTAATGTTTTTAACAAGCGAATCAACTCAACAAAGTCCAAGTTCAGTACAACAAAAAAACAAAAAGTTGGTACAATCCAGACAAACTTTGTAAGAAATGTCCTTAAACAAAGGATTAAACTCATTATCATTCAGGTATCCAACGAGTCAAACCAGCCAGTCAGAAGAAAAAAATGACCAAAATTAAATACATATCACTGTATCCCTTCATTTTGATGGTCCTTTGGACATCCTACTAACTATTCTGCATGTCAACTACATGTCTAATAATACTCTAATGAGAGATAGTTGACATTAAGGTGCATGGTTACTTATAGTTAGTAGAATGTATAAAGTGGACCATGGAGATAAAGTGTAACCAATATCACATGACATTAAAGGGATAGTTCACTTTGAAATACATTTTTGGTATGTTTTATCTTACCTCAAGGGCATCTAAGATGTAGGTGTCTTTGTTTCCGCAGTATTTTCAGTTTTGATATTTTTAGGTCAAACCGTTCTTGTCTGTCAGTCATATAATGCAGGTTTAGGGGGTCTACCTAAAAGAGCATGCACAGAGAAGTCCAAATTAAACCTGATTTAATGACTCGTAAATGTAAGTACACATCGATGGCCTAAGACACGAAACGAGCGGTTTGTGTGAGAAAACAATATTGTTTTTACCTCTTGTAACCACAGCCACGTCCAAGTGATCTGAGGGCACGGAAGTGATGTGAAATGTGCAGAACTCAGACCTACAGAAGTGTGAAGAAGGTCATGTAAAAGTGATGTGAAGAGGGTTATAGATGATTCATCGGGCAAACGCTTAAAACCACAGCAGCGACTATTAGAAAACATGTTCTGGCTTGTAGCGCCAAGGTGCTGTGGCATCTCTTCTGTGGGATCAAACAAACAATTCCTGACAAAATCAATTTGTTTTAGGCATTTGTGTAAGGCGTGATCAATAGACTTTTGTTTTTTCTCAGCATATAACGTGTAGAGCATCCAGTCGCAGATAATCCCTATCTAACTGCTCTAATAAGCCTCAGCTCCATTCCACACATGTACGCCTTGCTATTGATTTTTCTTAACTTGTACTGGTCCTGCCCACCCAGACTGCATCTCTCAGAGTGTTTTTCTTCCTGACCGGCTGCCCACCTGTCTGCTGACAGCATGGAAAGACTTTCCTATCCTCATGTCCACTGTGACTTAAATTCACACAAGTTCACGGAGTCTCATTTATACACTATTTTTATGTTCAACAACTTTTCCTGGGTCAATCAAAGTAGCACTTTTAATGCCTGCGGGAAACAAACTACATTTTCTAGTTATCTAAGGGCCCTATTTTAACAATCTAAGCGTATTGGTGTAAAACGCATACGGGAAATCGGAATGGAAGACGATTTCAATATATCTAAATATGTTTAGTGAAAGGTAAAACTTCCGAAATCTGTGTAAACGATGTGTGACGTGGACGCGTGAGAGATCACTTCCGGCGTAACTTTGGACACGGTTCAGTTGGACATCTGATTCAGATCAGTTCGACATATCTGTTAACAAGAGGTAAACGATATAAATACTGTTCGTTTTCTGACACAAACCGCTCGTTTCGTGTCTTAGGCCATCAATGTGTACTTACATTCACGAGTCATTAAATCACGTTTAATTTTGACTTCTCTGTGCATGCTTTTTGAGGTGAAACCCCTAAACCTGCATTATATGACTGACAGACAACACCGGTTTGACCGAAAAATGTCAAAATTGAAATACTGTGGAAACAAAGACACCTATATCTTGGATGCCCTTGAGGTAAGCTAAAACATATCAAAAATTAATTTCAAAGTGAACTATCCCTTTAACGACTCGGAAAATGGTCGGCGCTCCCGGCGCATGGACTAAAAATGTTGTCCCTATTCTCTTAATGAGTAATGGATGTGTTTTGGGTGTAAGTTGCAATAGACCAATCAGGATCTCATCTCCCAACATTGTAATCCTTTTATTTTTAATTCTTGGCATGTTTGTGTGCTGCTCCGTGTCCCTGTGTGTCTGTGTGTGTAATAAGCAGAGTGTACGACCGTTGTGGACCCGCCTATAGATGCATATTACTAACGCTCTCTTTAAATAACAATAAAAAATAATGCACCATTGACTTTAGACCAGGTTTCAGTTGGTCAATAGCGCAGTCTATTTCAGTTGCCTCAAAATATCAAAAATACGCCTAGACACACCTCGTTTTCAGACAAACAGGCCCATGGGTGCACAAATGGGTGCAAATGCATTTGCTATTTAAAAAACGTGGTGCAGGACTTAAAAAAATGATAACCGCGTCAGGCTGAAAATAGCAAAAAACACTTGTTTTGCGCCTGATACCGCATTGCACCAAATGTTTGATAAGGCCCACAGCATTAGTTTATCAAATTATGCTTAAAAGATAGAATCGTGCCATGCAAAATTGTATTAAGTCCAAATTTTATATAGGTGCATTTTTTGCAGACATCCGATTTGCATAATACTTGTGGTGAATCAGGTGCTAAAGCAGACAGCACAAAATGACATTATCAGTGTGCACAGTTCATTTTGAGTGAATTCCCCCTCTCGGTTTCTTATTCCACTGCCCGTGTCTCCTTCATCTCTGCTCGTCGTCCTTCCGAATCCACACACAAATGAAGCGAAACCTTTCAGTCAGAGCTCAGAGCTGTTTTTAGAGCTTTCTCACTCACCCGGCTACCTCAGGCCTCTGATTTCATCTTCAGCTGGCCCCTTTTCAGATAAGAGGATGACATCAAACCGCCTGTACATTATATGCTATATTGAGCACTAGTTGCCTTTGGGAAGAACAAGACAGTGAGAAACAGAGAAGAAAAAATGGGTTTCTGGGCATAAAATGAAGATACACAATCGTATCTTCTAGAAGACAAAGGTTTCTTTATCTGTGTACTTTTTGAGGCCAAATAGTCATAATCCTCATAAATATCGGTCTACTCTAGAGTGTGGCTAACTGTTTGGAAAGGATTGACGTAAATTAAATGATGGCTCTTTTCATGAAAAGGTTACAAATTAGGACTTGAACACTGAGGTCAAGACAAATGGTTGGTGAATGGGAGGTGCTTAATCTTGTTCATCCACCAAAGGCCCTGTTTACACCTGGTATTAAGAAGCGTTTTGGTCGATCGGATCTCAAGTGGACGAGGGAGACACATTCCCGTTTACATCTGTTGTTTTAATCTGTCTCTTTTGTCCACTTTAAACCACTTCTTTCCTGGTTTCTTGGAGGGAAGGATCTATGGGTGGGTAAATGTATGGTCTTTTTCAGTTCTTTCAATCTAATGGAGGAAATAAGCTCACGCAATTTACAGATGAATGTGCCCGGGATGAAGGGAAAATATACAGAGAGCAGTAGCTATAGTTTCAGCTCGGAAAGCCGCAAGATGCCGAATGCTGTGAGTGTGTGTTAGGAGTCAGGAATGGTGAGAGAACGTTGTGCTTGGTGCTTATTGTTTGAAAAAAATAAGATGAAAAAAAACTAAATTAGTAACAATAACATGGTCAAAAATGTAATAACAAAATAATTAGATAATATTCCTTAAAATTATGTTGATATGATGGTTGAATGGATTAGCATCACACATGCAAGATATACAGAGTCAACACAACAGTATTTTCAATAAAAATGTATTTACTTATTGAAGTAAGGATTACTTATTCACTTATTTGCCAAATTGTTTTCACAATATTGAATTTTATTGCAGACTCGTCATGTTGTAATTAGGTTGCATGCAAAATATGGGACATTTTAATTATTCTCCATTTAACTGAATATCAATTCAGCAGACAATATCAAAATTACAACGTTGTTGAATTGTTTTACTTTTGGACCAGTAGTGTAAAACTTGAGTTTGGTCTTAAATCCGATTTCCTACTAGAGTCTTGGTTTTGTCATGGAATCTGCCTTGAGACAAGTATGGTCTTTGGTTTGCTCTTTGGTCTGTGCCGACTTGTGCATATATTTTTCTCTATGCTTCATTCACCCCCAGGAAATCTTATTTACATCGTCTGAAATTCATTCAGATAATCTCCATCTTGACTCGAAATCAACCTTCTTGGGTTTTGGCCTGGACTCCGGGCTAGTTTCAACTCCAACACTTTTGAATAATCTTGAGTGCCAATTTGTATCCTGTTTGTGGAACATACAAGATACTCTCTAGACCCATTCAGTAAAACTGCCTAAAGAATTGAGAAGCAGTAAGAAATGTTTCCCTAAATGGTTGCCATAAAAATGAATACTGCCACTCATCACCTTTAATATCCCATCCTGTAGGGATGTGAAGATGTAGCCCCCACACCACACAGTCCATATATTTAGCACTTACCAACTAGATTAGTGTCCCAAGTGACAATGTCAGAGACCCTGTTTCTTTGCAGAGGCTTATTTGGGTGCTAATGCTGTTGATTTGTTATGAACCTGATTTGGTTTAATTGGGCAATTAGCCGGGATTGTACAGGGGAAACAAGAGGGCTTTGCCTCACCAGATTAGAGGTTATTACCATCAGGCAGTTTAGGGACAGCTTGTAGTCCTGCGAGGCCCCCTCCCTCCACTTCGGCTTAATACCTTATTGTCACAGCCAATTGATAGCTTCTCTCATTCACCCCGTAATTGTTCAGAGGCTAGAAGAGGGATAAGTCTTGAAATGTAATTAAACATGACCTTTTTCCAATGCCGGCTCCCAAGACTCGAAGACCATATTGTGAGAAAATGTAAATAATGAAAAAGATAATGAGACTTAAATGGACTGATTATCACCATTTGGGGCAGATTTGTTTGTCACCGTTTGGCCTCTACCCAGTTCTGGGACTTTTTCTGAGAGTTTAATATAATCCCAACCCCGTTTTGGCATCCTGAAGTGCAGAACTTTATGTGCTATTTGCTATTGTAAATGAGGGGTGCTTAAATGGATTTACTTCAGAACCCAGAACTAGTTGCATCCTAAAGTAATACCAATCCTGAAACCAGTTTCCAATATAGTCTATGTAGAGTTTTCAAACTTACTGACTTTGGTACCAAGTTGGTACTTCTTGACAACTCTAAGTCTGTGTGTATTTTTCTTTATCATAGGTTGATAGTCATGGTGAAGGAATTTGCAGCAAAATTCTGATGGGATGCACGTCCTTTGATGTCGTCAAGAAACCCTATCTGAAAACACCTTTTGGATCGTGACCAACTAGTTGAGAACCACTGGAGTAAATGAATCTACATTACAACACTTCAGGTGTTCTGCCAGGATGGAAAACTTGAGAAATTGCATCATCATCTGCTTTCATTGTGTACCAGAGATGACAGGTCAAGGAATAATGTGGACATCACTGTGCATCACTCTTCAAGTTCTGGCTGGGAAGCATTTGTTCTGATTTCTGTGTTTAGTGAATTTGCTCCGAGGGACAAAAGAATCTGAGACCGAGAGAGAAAAATAAAGCAGAAGAAAGTTCCCAGAACGAGATAGCCTAGCTGGCCCCAGGTGCACCACTGTTTCATTCTCCAGCAGAGAGCAGCAAGCGGGAGACAGTGCAATGATTGCGGCCTGCAGACGGGTGCTATTATGGCCGTCAAACGAGGAGGTGGAGGTGGGGGGGAGAAATTACATGATCAGGTTTTCAATGAAAGAGGAGCTGGTAATTTGCAGAGGCGGGTGAAAGGACAAGGGAGAGAAAGGGGAAGAAAGAGAGAATGTCAGCTGGAATATACTGCCAAAACGGGCAGCAATGACAATCTGTAAACATTGCCATTATTGCTCAAATCCCAAAGCAAATCATAAAGGCCTGGCTAGCGATCGGAGTGATGGCTTCGCCCGTCAATTTGGTGCAAGGGGTCGGCTACTTTAATTGCAACCAGCTCTGTTGCTTTGAGTTATTACTCAATTACTAGCAGAGGGTGTTGACTGTTGGCCTCCGTCAAGGCTGCTCAGGGAGTTCGTAGTTCCCATATAAACATAACATCCAAATGTTGGTTATAATGCCAGTCTGAAATGGGATCTATTTCGAGACAGAGGTGAGGAAATCATTGTACGGCAAGCTGAAATCCTTTTCTTTAAATTTGCATCTAAAAAACCTTGTGTAAACATGACTTTCCACCTCTACTCTTCTCAAAGCCCGAGGCTGGAGACTATCGACATTTACATAACAGTAGACGTACCTAAGAGGCAAGATTCTGCACAGCTAATCCCAGCAAATACAGACAAGCACTATATATTTCCTTTTTGTGTTGGTTTGCGAGTCTTTTGGTGTTCTGTCATGGGGAATTTATTTTCTAGTCCCTGCCTTAGCACCTCCGCTCAGAGAAATGTTTGACATTTAGCTCGTATATTTGTTTGGGTCTCCTATATCTATGTGTTTAAGAAAGGCCAGAGGCCCGCTGTGAACCATTGGCTTTTTAAAAAGGGCGAGAGTTCTGAGACCAAACCGAGATGGGGCGTCTTATTCCCATGCTTTTCCATGTCTCCTTCTTACAGGAGAACACATGTGGAGGAGGTGGAGAAGCGTGGTGTGGTCTGAAGCCAAAGAGGTCAAGTCAGCCAGACATTCTTGCCTCTGCCTTCTAGCGCCTACCGCCGAGCCGCCCACTGGATGATTCACCCCAAGGGGGACCGACTTTACAGAAGCCGATCAATAGTGTCACTTTTAAGTGGGATGAATCTGAAAGGTGCTTTGAAAGAAGCTAAATCTCAACTTGGGCTGTCTTGCAACACTCTAGAATTAGACAACCATTGGGTGCCAAGAAATAAAGAGGGCAGGGGGTGTGATGAAAGCGGGATAGAAGAAAACATCCCAGGGTACCTGTGGGGGAAAAAAAAAAGATATCTTTCAGATACAGGATTTGGGTCAAGATTAGCAGATGATAAATAATTTGACGTGGCTTTGAAACAAAAACTTTCAGAGTTTACTGTCTGCTGAATTATAGACTTTCCTCATCAAAGACCCTATCAATTTTTAGGCAGTTCAAAGCAGAGCCTGAGTCATATAAGGCTGTAAATACAGTATCTACTTCAAGCCAATTTGAGAAAAAAGTAAGCCTAGTTTCCGTTTGTGTTGACACGAAAAAAAATAACGCAGGGACAACAGGAAATAATTACCGGTACAAATACAAACTGCACCTCTTTAAACTTTTAATAGTGGAATATGAAAGGAATATTGATCTGCCTGAAATGAGCTATTGTGGTAATGGACTAGGTGTTCAAGCCTGCTCCTGAAGGACAACATGTCCTACAGAATTTAGCTCCAACATTTACCTTGGAAGTTTCTTTTTATCCTGAAAACTTGTAGTTGTTTATATAAGTGTTTTTATTTTGCATTTATTTTATACAAGGCTTGCGATTTTTTTTTTCAACTCCATTACTACAACTTAAAGGGATACTTCACCTCTGTATTTAAAATGGGTAATTTATGTAGAAGAAATGTGAAATTATTTTTGAATTTGGAGCTTTCTAGACTGAGAAAAGCCAGAAAATGTATTTTTTGGTTTATGTGGATGAAAGACAACAACTCCCAGAATTCACTTGGTTCACACCCCTAATGAGGCCACACCTACCGGTAACAGATCGCAGTAATTAAACAAGTCTAGGCTACTAGTGAGTCTCCATGGTGAGTCTGCCTGAAAATATGTTTCGAGATCGCCCAAAATTCGTCTTTCTGTTCTACAGTCGCCATCATTATGTTTTCTGTGGCGAGCAGGACGAGTGAGGGCCACGGGAGAACAGCGCGAGGCCGGTGGTGTGGGCCGCGGGAGAATGGCGCGAGGCCGGTGGTGTGATTACCGATGAGCGACACCTGTGAGACGTAAGTTTACTGGTCTCATATCTCTCACGGAGGAGCGGGAATTTTCTTAGCAATGTTAAAACACACATCAACCGATCACTTGTTTAGCATTCATGTAAACACTACATTGAGATTCACCAATGGAATGAATTCAGTTAGATTGAAACACAATTTGTGCTTGTAAACAATATATGGTGACTGCAGAAAGCAAATGCTGAATCAAAGGAGGATGGTAACCCCTACTACTCAGCTTTCTCCACAGAACAAGAGCCCTGCTAGCTTAACTTCCAAAAAAAGATGGCTGACACTATGTGTTCATTCTGTGAGTGAGATCCACCCTTTATGGGTGGGTTGAGAACAGGAGGGACTGCGCCTACTACTGATTGTAGTCTTTAGGATTTTTTTCAGGCAAAAAATACATAAGTCTCTCTCGTATCAGGGGGATATGAGGGTGATAAACAGCAGAATTTGCAGTGTATAATTGCAAAGTGTTTCCTGGGCTGTTTTTGTTTGCCAGAGCTTTACAAAGCTATTGCTAAAGTGTTCTGATTGGTTTTCAGTGTCTGGCTATTGATTGATAGTGTGATCTGAGTGGTTGCTTTGACTTTGCTATGTGGTTGCTAAGGTGTTTTCATTTTAATCATGTTACTATGTGGTTTTCTAAGGGTGATCTAGATGGTTGCTATTACTTTGCAATGTGTTTGCTGAGGTGTTCTCATTTTTAGCATGTTGCTGAGTGGTTTCGAGTGTGTCCTATTTGTTTGCTATGAATGCTATGTGTTTGCTATGTGTTATTTTTTTTCAGACAAAAATACATAAATCTCTCGTCTCTCCGGGGGATATGAGGGTGGAAAGCATGGTAAGTTGAAAATACTTCTGGTTTTCTACTAATACAAAACTTAATGCTAAATCCTGAAGTATCCCTTTAAGAAATGTCTGAATATAGTTTGTTTTGTGTGATTTCAGTTCTTTTTGTAGAATAAAATTAACATTAAAGAAACACATTACATTTAATTATTTTAATTTTTAAAATGCATTTACAACAGAGTAATAGGTTTACAGATAGTAAGTTCATGACAATCGTATCTCTTTCCCTGATGAAGTTTGTGTTTGGCTTGTCAAAAAACTTAGTGAGGAACAAAAAAAAAATCATTGAAATATAATTTTCATATTTTTGACGCTAGTGTTTCTTAAAGTGACATCAGCATCTACTGGCCTGGCATGAATAATACAGCGTTTTTAGTCGTTTTCACAGATACATTTGAACGTGGATCTTTTTGACTACATTGTCGCCTGTACGCAGTAGCGGTTCTAGGCACGGGCGAACCGGGCAGTCGCCCGGGGCGGCATTTCTTCATGTCACATGGGGGGCGGCACGAGCAGTTAAAAAAATATCCTCGGTGCCGCGAAGGTTTTCTATTTTTCATAATTTCTAATCAATTATTGGCAATGGCGCCCCTGCTTGCTGAGAAGGTGCCGCGCACAGAAGCGATGTCAAGGGGGTCTCTTGATAAGTTCATGTATCGCGTCTTTTGCGCGCTCGAGGTCATTACCTCAAATAGGCGATTAGGCGCACGGGAAGCGCGCTCATTGCGCGCTCGCGGGAGGCGCGCTCATAAACTTTTCAGTATGGAAGTGCACACGTGCACCCAAACACATGGGTGTTTTTTCTCTTCTCCGTAAATAAATCTTTTAGCAGAGCTTCAGCAAGCGTTTTTCTGTGGTGGAAATACATTTCTAAAACTTCTTTGTCATTGTGGAGAGCGCAGTGCATGGTTGTATAGCAACGACAGCCATGGGGAAATCGGACCGAATTTTACTATTAATAATAAGCTACTGTGCATTATAAATGTCAGGAATGTATCTTTATTGATGTATTCTTTTTATAGAGATGATTTAAATGCTGAAATATGAGGTATTTTTATAAAATCTTTTTTGTGTTAAGCTTAACCTTCAAGTTTAGTATAGGTAAAATACACTCATTTAAAACAAATCTTTAATGTTATTAACTTGGTGAATTGATTTCATTGTGTATTGGGCTTTTTGAACAAGATTCTGTGTATGTGATCATGTTGGTCAATATTCATGAAATGAAAATAATTTACATAATGATCAACTTTATGAGTTTACTGTAGCCTATAATATTCAAAGTTCAATTTTCTATTTTCTAAATAATCTCTGATTCTGTCCTTTTCTCTGACATTTTAAGAGTGGCATAGGGCTACAAAAGCTATTTTAGGTCTAGTTTGGATAGTTGTTAATATGAGAGCTGTTCAAAATTATTTAAGAGATAAGTATAGTGTTACTAAATAAGTAACTCTCTGACCCTTTTACTTTTAAAAACTCCATCATGACAAAGTATAGTTCAACTAGTCAAAACTCAAAGTGTGGCATGCATATAATTCAATGCCAATGTGCTAATGGTTACTTCCTCCCTTTAAAGTTAGAAAAATCTTGCAAAATAACTGGATTATATTAACTTTTTTTTTCTTCAAAGGAACGGAATGTAAATTTATTGTTGTTGTTGTTGTTTTTTTTTTTTTTGGGGGGGGGGGGGGGGGGGGGGGGGCGCTCAAAGGGGGTCTCGCCCTGGGCGTAATTCAAGGTAGAACCGCCACTGCCTGTACGTGAAAAACGCAAAGAAAAACCTTTTCCGTTTTTAGGACATCTTGTCATGTAAACACACCCTGCAACTGATAAATGCAGTCAACACAAAAAATTGTGAAATTTGTCTCTTTTGTTCAAGACATAGAACTTAAGATATAACTTAAAGAAAGAACGGATAATATGCACAATCTTTACATGGAAAAACTACAAAACGGATACTAAGCAACTTTTTTTAACCTTAAAGGCTTTGGATTTAAGGTTTTGTACCAGTGAAACATCTTTTAATGTAGTTGTTGACATTTTGCTGAATATGCTTGTCTTTGTGGGTCTGTTTTTTCTCATTTCTTTTTTCAACTCCTAGAGAAACTTTTACTGGATGATCATTCCATGTCTCTGCGACAAAACAAACCTTTTGTTATCTGTAAGTTGAGCACAACCATTCATTCAAACCCCTGCTCTTTATATAAATAGATCCGGGGCTTTATCTATGCACTGACCCATTATAAAAGGTCTCCGGTTCAGAGAAATCACCTCCCTACAGCTGAGAAACCAATTCACCTGCTTGATGTTCTTCTTCACCTCTAGTTTTTTTTTTTTCCCCTGGAAACCATGAACGATCTTTTCTTATTTCTCTGTTAATGGTGAGCACAATTTAGCTGTGGCCATACTTCACTTAGCAACCCAGTGACTTCCTCTTAATCAGTGTCTCTTTCTCATTTAAAGCTGTTGCCATCAGCTGTTACCATCAGTATTTGTTGTGCTGATGAGGTGGTGATTTGGGCCTTGACAACTTAATGATCAATAAACAGCAGAATTTGCAGTGTATATTTGCAAAGTGTTCATTGCTGTGTGTTTTCTAGGCTGTTTTTGTGTTTGCCAGGGCTTTACAAAGCTATTGCTAAAGTGTTCTGATTGGTTTTCATGTCTTGCTATTGATTGATAGTGTGATCTGAGTAGTTGCTTTGACTTTGCTATGTGGTTGCTAAGGTGTTTTCCTTTTAATCATGTTACTACATGGTTTTCTAAGGGGTTTTAAATGGTTGCTGTGCCTTTGCTATGTGGTTTTAGATGTTTGCTATTAACTTGTTATGTGTTTGCTGAGGTGTTCTCATGCTCTTTTAGCATGTTTCTAAGTGGTTTCTAGGGTGTTCTATTTGTTTGCTATGAATGCTATGTTGTTGCTGAGGTGTTTTCATTTTTAGTATGTTGCTAAGTGGTTTCTAGGGTATTCTATTACTTGAATGCTATGTGTTTTCTGAGGTGTTTTCATTTTTAGCATGTTGCTAAGTGGTTTCTAGGGTATTCTATTTGTCTGCTATGTATGTGTTTGCTGAGGCGTTCTTTAGCATGTTGCTAAGTGGTTTCTAGGGTTTTCTATTTGTTTGCTATGAATGCCATGTGGCTGCTGAGGTGTTTTCATTTTAGCACATTGCTAAGTGGTTTCTGGGGTGTTCTGGGTGGTTGCTAAGACTTTGATAGATGGTTGCTGAGGTTCTCATTTTAGCATGTTGCTAAGTAGTTTCTAGCATGTTATATTTGGTTGCTATGATTTTGCTATGTAGTTGCTGGGGTGTTTTTATATTTAGCTTGTTGCAAAGTTGTTTCTAGGGTGTTCTATGTGGTTTCTATGATTCTACTATGTGGTTGATGAGGTGTTCTTGATTTTAGCACATTGCTCTGATTTCTATGGTATTATATATGGTTGTTATTGCTATGTGGTTGCTAAGATGTTTTCCTATTTGGCACATGGCTAAGTGGTTTCTCGGGTGTTCTAATTTTTAGCATGTTACTAAGTGTTTTCTAGATGGTTGCTATGACTTTAATATGTGGTTGCTAAGGTGTTTTAATTTTAGCATGTTGTTAAGTGATTTCTAGGGTGTTCTGGCTAGTTAATATGTCTTTGCAATGTGGCTGTTAAGGTGTCACGCCGGTTTCACACCGCACGCGTTAGCACAGCGTCAGCAGCGCATATTTTTTCCGGCGCCCATGTTAACAGATTAGAGCATTCACACCGCACGCAGAGGCGGCGCGGCATCGTGTAGCAGGAGCACAGCAGGAGCAGCAGTGCCGCGATCGTTTCGGCGTCCTTTCTGTTTTTGCTGCGCGGCTTATGCTGAATTACAGCAACATTGCATTGATATCTATTGCATTTTAAACAGTCAATCAAATGATCTTCATGAATTTAAAAAAGAAAACAAAGTCAACAAAAACAAAAAGATAAACCAGAAGTTATATAATATAGCCCATTAATTAATAAAATAAGCTTCTTGACCAGTCTTTTCTCTTAAATGTATTTGAAAATAAAATAAAGCAAAGCCAGCTTGCCCATTATAGAGTACTTTGACTGTAAACAGGCCGCACGCGTCAACGCTGTCAGTATGAAAGCAAAACGCGTGCGGTGTGAAACCGGTGTCAGGGTTGGTTTTCTGCACATCATAATGTAGTTGTTAGGGTGTTCAGAGTAGATCCTTACTGGGTTAAATCAAAAGAGGTGAAGTGTATGATATTCTGGTCCCTCGATTTTATTTTATTTTTTTAATCGTCATCCAAGCATAAATCATCTGATTGCTTATATAATTGGGGCTGATCAACGATCAGTTAATCATAAAGAGCAGCAATCTCATGGATTGTGTGGTTTTTTGAAAGTCATGTTGTTTTGGCTATTTTACTGCTGGGTTCAATCTTTTCCCCACTGAGAAAGATTGATTGATTGATTGATTGATTGAAAACTTTATTGAACAACAATCAACGTGAAGTGTTCAAAAGGATAAAAACACAATAAAGCCCAAGGGCTTGTTTCCATTGTGGTCCTTCATGGAAGACGAGAAACAGTACATAGACAAAAATAACATTTAAAACAATAAAGAAAGAAAGTATACAAAGTACAAGCACACAAGTAACAAATAAGAGCACAAAAAAAAAAAAAAAAAACAGAAGTCAGATAAACCCAAATAAACAAGAGTCAATTATAATATTCCTACTACTACATGCCTTTCTATCTCTATTTCCTTTCTTTTTATTTTTGATTTTTTATTGGTTTAATAACCACTTTTTTATTGAAACTTTAAAATAGTAATAGGAAGAGCTCAACAATTTAAGATTTGAAGGTAAACCATTCCACAAGACAGCTGCAGAGTATAGGAAAGAATGCTTTCCCACACAGGTCTTAAAACGACAAGGCCTATAATCTGTGGAACTCCCCCTAGTGCAGTAGTTGTGCGTATCACTAATTTTTGAAAAGTAATCACTTAAGTACTTTGGTGCCAGATTATTTCTTATCCTGTAAACTAAACACAATTTAAGTTGAGAAACCCTCTCCTCCACTCTGAGCCACCCAAGGCGGGAAAAATGATCTGGAAGAAGATGAGTTCTTGGATGTACCTTAAGGATCACTCTAATTAATTTGTTTTGACAGATCTGTAACTTGTCTTTGAGGCCTTTAGTAATACCCGTGTACCAAGATGTGCTGGCATAGTCAAAATGAAACTGAACCAGTGCATCGGCCAAGATTTTTAAGGTTTTACCGTCCAAGAGGCTGGATATTCTCACCAGGAATTTAGTCCTTTGGCTCACTTTTGAGATAATTTTCCGGGCCATGCACTCCCCTGATAATTTATTATCTAGTATACAGCCCAAGTAAATAACTGTTTCCTTGGCTGTAATTTCCACATTACCTAGGACCACCCTAAACCCCATAACCTTTTTAAGTTTATCTCTGGACCCGAAAAGAATTGACTCTGTTTTGCCAAGGTGGAGAGACAACTTGTTGTCTGTTAGCCAAACACTAAGGTTAAGGAGTTCTAAACTAAGCAGCCTTTCCACCTCTGATTTGTCTTTATGAGAGACTAGAATAGCTGAGTCATCCGCAAATAAAAACAAATTGCAGTCTATGGCTGACGACATATCATTGACATATAATAAAAAAAAGAGAGGACCCAAAATACTCCCCTGGGGGACTCCACAGGTTAATTTAAGTGGTGAGGAAAAAGTCCCTTCCACATCAACCACCTGTTCTCTGTCCACCAGGTATGACCTCACCCACTGAAGAGATGCAGGAGAAAATCCTAGGGCTCTTAGTTTGTATAAAAGGACATCATGCTGAACCGTGTCAAAGGCCTTTTGAAGATCTATTAACACCATTCCACAATAATTCCCCTTATCTACCTCTCTCCTAATAAAGTCTGTGAGATAAAGCAAACAGGTATCAGTGGAATGGGCTTTTCTAAAGCCTGATTGGAAGTCAAATAAAAGGTTGTATTCTGTTAAGTAATTATCTATTTGCTCATAAATTATCCTTTCCACAATTTTTGATATTGAACACAAGATAGATACCGGGCGGAAATTTCCAGGATCGGATCTGGGCCCCTTTTTAAATAAAGGTATCACTCTTGCCACCTTAAATTTACTAGGGAAATGGTTATTTTCAATAGATAAGTTAATAAGATAGGTTATGACAGGAGTAATTATTTCAGCAGCATCCTTAAGAAATCTGGCAGGGATATTGTCAACACCGGTGGCCTTAGAAGGATTTAGACCTTTGAGTTTTTTGAGTACCCTCTCCTCTGTCACTTTTTTAAAATGAAAAGTATTTGACTGGACTCCATTTTCTTCATAAAACTTGTGTACCCTCTGTGGGTCACTAAAAACACCTGACACAGATGGCAGCTTCTGTACCAGACTACTTGCAATTGTTGTGAAAAAATTATTAAAAGTATCTGCCACCACTTTTTTGTCGTACAATATAGATCCATTTATATCTAGGCCTATTTTACCTTGTTTTTGCTTATGGTTCTCTTTTGCACCCAAAGGCCTAAGAGTTTCCCACAATTTCTTGGGATCCTTTTTATGCTCCTCAATTTTAGACATAAAAAAAACCTTTTTCGCCTCATCCACCATTCGCTGAACCTTATTTCTAAGAACCTTATATTCCTTAAAAAGAGCAGGTAGTTTGGATCTTTTAAACTCACTTAATGTTTTATCCCTTAAGTGAATAGTGTCTAAAATATCATCATTTATCCAAGGCTGTGATCTTTGCTTAATCCTAGTCTCTTTTGATGGAGCTATCTTATCAACAATTTCTAAGAAAATGGATTGAAAGCGATTCCATGCTAAATCAACATCACATATATTAGTAATTTCCGTCCAGTTAATCCTATTTAGTATGTCTTGAAAGTTATCAACAGTATACCCTTTTAAGCTTCTACTCTTAACAGATTTGTGACATTTAATCTGAGCCCTTTTAACTCTCCTGGTACAATAAGTTAAAAAATGGTCACTAATTCCATAGACAATGACCCCACTTTGTAAAATTTTACTTGTTTCAGATACAATGATGTGGTCAATAGCAGTTTGGCTATGCTCAGTTATTCTGGTTGGAACACTTATTAATTGGGTTAGACCATGCATTTTCAGAAAATCACAAAAGCCATTATATAATGGACCTTCTGTATTTAAAACATCAATATTATTATCTGCCATTAAGATGACTTCCTGGTTTAAAAAATTATAACAGCCTGCACTAACACATTCCAAAGTTTTGATAAAATCATTTTGATTTGGAGGTCTGTAAGCAACACCACACAAAATTGGTTTGCTTTTTGGAAATAAAATATCAATCCACACAGCTTCAAGATTTACATTGTCTAAGTCCCGTCTTAGGTTGAAATCAATATCAGATCTCACATATATACAAACCCCGCCCCCTTGTCTGTTCCGGTCTTTACGGACGATTTCAAAGTTTTCAATTTCAACTTCGGAGTCAGTGATATAAGAATCTAACCATGTTTCCGAAAAACATAGTATACTTGCATTGATTTTCCTGGCCAGTTCACGTACCTCCGAAATCTTTGGCAGCAAGCTGCGAATGTTTAAATGAAAACAATGAAGGCCCTTCGATGCAAAAACGGATAGTAGTTCCTCAGTGAAGACCAAGTTGTCACTTCTCACGGTAATGGCCTTCGGCAGCGGATCTGCAGCCGATGCTCCCGGTGTCTCCAGACAAACACAGCGAGTGTCCGCCTCCTCTCCCCCCCCAGGCAGCAGACCCGTCAGTGTACACAGATAACACAAAACACAATAAAAAGAGTATTGAAAAGCATACATGCTCTCCTTTGAAACCACAAAAGAATAAAGTAAAGGTCAAGAATCTTGAACAGATTGGTGGTCAAGATAAAGATGCTATCTTGTGCTTTGAACCAAGCATTGATTCTTGTGTTTGATGTATAAGTGAATCGAAAGGCTTTGCCCTTAGTCTTTAGAAAGTTCTTCTGGAATTGATGGGAAGTGATTTTATGGGAAACAAGCAATAAGACAAAGGTTACCACTTGAGTACTACATCCATCAACTCCTCTTTAAAGATGCACTCAGTTTTATCCCCACTTTTATTCGTTTAAAGAACTAGTACTTTTGACAAATTTATTGGTCAAACTATGGCCAAATTTAATATGGCCCTCAAGTGTTTTTTTTTTTTTTTTTTTTTTTTTTTTTTTTTTTTTTTTAAGTGAAGCACTATCATGGCTAAATATATTATGTTTTTTTGGAGTGTTTACACGTCAATGATGAGCTAAAAAATCCTTTTGCTTTTTTCACGTACTGACGACAGCGTTGTCAAAACGATCGTTCATAAAAGCGCTGTATTATTCATGCCAGGCCAGTAGATGGCAATGTAAAGAAAACTACGGGCCTATAGACTGAACACATAATACACATGCGCATGACATCACCATTTGCACAAATTCACGTCTTTGTAATTTACACAGAGACAATAATGGTATCGTTTTCAAAAACTTGCAGTTGAAACCCATCCCCAATTTCAGGCACCCAAAATGCCGTTGTCGTGAAACCGAACAGCCAAAAAAAATAAAAAATAAATAAATAAATAAAATGATTCCGTCTTTTAGTTGTAAATGGTGTTGTGTAAGACGGCTCCTTAGTCCTTACATTTTTAAGTTGTCTCAATGTTTCTGGTCTCTTAATGGTACTGCTTCCTCCAGTGTGTATAATCTCAGGCATCATTACTCCACTAAACAAGCAGAGCAGGTATGAGGATGAAATAAGCTGAATGTGTAACTGCACCAATAACTGTGTACAGTTAAAATACATGGTTGTAAAACACTTTTGTTATTACTGTTCAAACCCATGTTCAAGGCCCCCAAATGGGCACACCACTCGTTTAGTGGACCCCAGGTCATTTGATTTTCAGACCCCTAATTTAAAATGAAAATTAACTGTTTAATTTACAACTATTAAG